>WURT03626293.1:0-20253 GCA_009936505.3 Holothuria glaberrima | reverse complement strand
TTTTCTCTTCTTGATGACACTATATAACACAATTGTGTTGGTGTGTCGTTAAATCCCATCTAACTAACTAACTAACTTCCCCTGGCTGGTGTTCTGTATGGGGTCGACAGGTGTGGCAGAGCATGGTAAATGACAGTCAGCCAACACCCCTTTAAACAATTATCAATCAATCATTTCTACAAACAAATAAGCAATTTTACCTGGACATTGTAGTGCAGTTGCTATTTCAAGATATGCACGAGTTTCAATCCACTACACAGGAAATGCAGTTATTTTGCCATATTATTAAGCATCTTGGAACTGAACAGGGTTTAAAGGGAAAATGCAGTCCCCCAATTTGCATTAGTGTACCCCGTCTCACTAGTTCAGGAATGCCTCCTATCAATCATGTTACAATATTTTTGTTACTTATTTCTCAGATTTATGCAGAATAACTCCTTCATTTACCTTCAAGATTGGATGATTTTATACAGGAATATGAAAAAATACTTGCGAGAGAAATAAGAGATCTTTAAGATTTGGCAACTTTTTGAAAATAAAACATTGGGTGACCGCCTTCTCCCTTTGATTGTTTGTGTAAAGAACAGTCCTGAATACAGGCTATCATAGGATTGACAGATTATTTTATACTCAAGTGTTTTGCATGAGATGTTAAGAGTTAAAAAAAAACATTATTGTAAAACATTAGTTTACCTTAAAAGGAAAAGTTTGTAAAAACGAAAACGTACAAGTTTGTAAACGGTCAGTATCTTTGTAGTCCATTTAATTGTGACAATGTACAAACCATCTTACTGAGCAAAAAGATTCGAGTACCGTTACCATATTGAGCATAAGCTGGTTCCTTGACAGCTGGATATGGAGGCCTGTGTGTTCACTCATGTATTAAATTGCTTTCTAAGTTGGTCATTTGCCCCTCAAGTCTTCATTGTAATATAATAGTACCTTGCACCCTGTTGTGTGCACGCACAAACACTACTACTGTGCATGAGCTGTGCTCTGCAAGTAACGCAAATGACATGTCAATATGCCATGAGGATACCGTCAAAACAGCATTGAAAGATAGGTTTTCTTGAATCTTAAAACTGCAGGATAATCCTTACTTTAAATGTTAATTCCACTTTCTTCTATGCAATTTTAGTTTTCGGCAGTCTTATAGCTTTGTCTTAACCTTTGCAATAAAAAAAATCATGAAACTTGTTTAAGGTAGTAAAATGTATTTTTCAAGTAGAAATTTGTTTGCAAATTGATTGTAAATCTGAAATCTTGAGATAAAGAAATGCTGCCACCACTGTGTGTGCAAATAGTCCAAACAGGGGATGTGATATTCAAGCAGAAAGACTGTCCTGGTATGTGTACACAATTAATTCAGTAGCTGTACACAGGTAGGCTTAGGTGTAAAGTGTGAAATGTTTGGTTTGCAGTATGGTTGGTGGGCATTTTTTAGCCACAGATGAAATGGATATTACATGTTTAATCCTTTCAGCACTCAATCAGTTCACCATACACCTAGGCTAAACCTGAATTAAGTTTCACAATCTTGAACCTCAAATGTTTCAAAAGTCTTCTTTCACAGGTAACTTACTCTTCTAAAAATGTTTTTGTGAATAAGTGATGAAACATAAACATTTACACAGATTTTAGATTCAATGTCACTCAAGATCATTAGAGATAAAAAAGGGGAAAATGTTCAGTTTGGAATTTCTTTGTAACTGTTAATCAGGTGGGATACAAACATAGTATGATTACACCACCATTTGGTGCCAGATAATGTTAAAAGTTACTTGAGGTCATCATAATCATTGATTTCTAGTATCTTTGTAACCTAAGTTAGCATTGCACCAAAACTTGGTAGAAGACCAACTATTTGGCTCCAAAACATCTTAAGACCATTTAAGACCATCAGGGGTCATTTCAAGTCAAATTTACAATTGTTGTTTGATTTAGGTGAAACTTGGAAGGTGTAGTCAACATATAGGACATGTCAGGAATTTGGGAAATTACTTTGAGGTCATCAGGAGTCAGGGGTCCTTTCAAGTTAAATTTGCCAAGATTGTTGGGTATCATTTTATCTTAGAGTGTATACGTTTAGTGTCAAAACCTACAGTATGCACTGTGGGGTTTATTGGGGTCATTCAAGTTTCATAAATGTACACGTTTTGTGCGAGAAACCATGATGGTAATGACCATATGAAGTTTTTGGGGACCAGTGGCTGGAGGTCAACTTCTGGCTGCAGGCCTGCATTGGGTACCAGGGCTAGGGGGCTAGGGAGTCTGGGAGCACATCCAGCTGGCCTCTGCACTGCCTAAAGCCCGGAGTCAATCTCCTACCACTTTTCTGTAGAGAAGCCCATGCATCCCTCTCACAGGTCACACCACAAGATCTGGAAGTGGGAGTGGGTGCAAATTAGATGTAGCAAGGGGTAGGTGCATTCACTTCTGAATATGCCCACTAGGAAGGGGTGGGGAATCAGTGTCTAGGGAGGGTGCACAGTAACATAAGGTTGATCAAGGCAAGTCAGTTGAGCAGATCTATCTGCCTGTAGTGTGTAGAGCATAATCTTGCAAGATGCTGTATCAGCCCGCTGAAATGTTTAAGTGCATTCTTGTAAGGAAGGTTACTGTTTTTGCATGAGTTCATCATATGCACCTTTGAACATCTTTCACATTAAAAGGGATTGAAATGTAAGTTTTGGGAAGCTTTGCTTGGAAATTTTACAAATTAGGATGGTCAAGTAAAGTATTCCATTAGAAAATTGTCAGGCAGCTTTACTTTCAAAGACCATTTAAATTATGTTAAGGGTCACACTTTTCATCATTTACAAGCAATGTAAGGTTATAGTTGAGGATCGTCAGATGTTTGAATATTTTTGTATCAGTTTGTAATGTGCTTATCAACAGGTAAGCCTATAACACTGCACCTGTATTTCCTGTCAAGCAAGACCTTGGCTGCCCGATTAAATTTACACATTATGACTAAATTTGCCAAAAAGTTTTGCCAAATTCTAAACTCTTTTTCCAACTGTGCTTCTTTGGAGCAATTTTAAGTTTTTCACTATGGGATGACCACAATTCCAGACTACTGTAATCAGCCATTTTTTAATGTTTAATATGGCCATATTTGCACAGTAATTTTGGCTGCAATTAAAGGCCAGATGGCATCCCTGGACAAAATTAAGTAAAAATACATGAAATAATGGAGCATGTAAGTATTGCCACAGTTGGTATGAATATACAAGGAATGGAACCAATTCAAGGTTCCCAGCCTTCTAGAAACGAAGCAAAGCCAGGGAAATGAGTTTTTCTAATCTATAGAAAGGAAATTTTGAAGAAAATGGAGCAACTCATTGAATTTGAATTTCAAATTTTGATTAACCAAAAGAGAATTTTCCAGAATGTTATGATTCACTTCACAGAATGTTATGTTTTGTGTCATGTATAAGCATGGGGTGACCTGTCAAGCTGGGGATATATCAAAACAATTATACTGAAAGTTTTAAAAATTATTATTGAAAACTTGGGAGCATATTAGGCAACTTTGGTTCAGTCAATTGAGAAACTTTCCATTCCTATTATTACTATTCTTTTGAAAAGTCAGCTTTGCCAGGGCAAGGAAAACCAAACATCAGGTGAATGGCTCTTAGGCCATCTGAACTATTCATCCTGTCTTTACCAGCAAATTACTTTACTTTTCTCATTCAGTAGCATTTCTTTCTTAGCAGAAAGTTAGGTTTTAGATGGAACCCATGCATAAAAATTCTGTATTTACTGTTATACTTTATACTATGTTTGTACCATGCTGTCAGTTATATGAATCTTGTTCATTGATGATATGTTTACTATCAATATCTGTTACTTTTATTGCTCTAAACTTTAACCTGCCATGTTTGGTAAATAAACACTAAACAAAGGTGGTATGCAAGATATGTCCTTCAGTTTTGAATCAAACCATTCCATTGGTTACTGTTAAGGGTGTTTGCTACCAGTGAGGTGTAAATGCTCTAGTACACTATAGGCTACCTGATTTCTATAGCGTTACTAGTTAGTACTGAATAGCTTGTAGTGTGGATAACTGTAGCACTCAAGGCTAGCACAGTGTGTGTTTTTATATCATGTTTCATGTACCAGGTATCTTCACTGATTCTTCCTCATCTTTTGAAGGTGTGAACAGTCCCATCTACTACAGAATTTGTCTCTGACAATGTTTTGGATCCTGTTCCAGTGGTGCTGTTCCATTCAACATTTCAAAGAAACATAGATTAAAACGGCATTGGCCAAAAGTTGATGATTATGACCATTTGAAGTTTCCAACTTTTCAAAGGTCTCTCAAGGTCCATCGGCAAAAATAACCTTAGTGCCCCTTGTTCATGATTACTTGTACATGAGTATTATTGCAGACAGGCTTTTATGAAGGCCTCAAAATTTAGTCCTCTTTTAATCCTGCATTCCATGGTTGCTTGGGATCCATGGAAAAAATACAGTTTAAAAATGCCACCAAAGATATCACCTTCCTAGAACAACTGATGGCTTGGATTGAAATTCTACAGGTTTGGACTTCTGCACCATTGCTACTCAAGTTTATTATAAAATGCAACACTGCAAAGAGACAGTTCAGATAGTGTCATAGATGAGGGTAGAATTTTCTTCATTCAACTAGCATTATTGGATATACATATGAAATGCTTTTACAACCTACCCGCAAAAGATTGCCAAACCCACAAATAAAAAACAGCAAAATAAAAGAGCCTCATAAGTGAAAAATTGGATATTTTTACTTCCAGGGCAAGTGTTTAAGCATCCTTTCAAATTAGTTTCTGTTTTTAGTGGTACTGTTGCTTTCGGGCAATACAGCAGGCTTATTTTTCTTTTGTTAGTTAGTCAGAATGGCTGGCTACCTTTGCTACTCCAAACTACAAAATACCTTTGCAAAGTTGTGGTTTGAAACACTGATCCTTACATAAGCTTGAAAAATACTTTTACATTGAATATTGTCACATTTCCTCACTTGAACCTTAAACCACTTAGTTAGCTTTGACTTTGCGTTGGGAAGGGGGAGTGGGAGGTATAAAAGGCAAATTTAAAGGGAATGTGTAGTCCGCCCCCCCATCAGTATTTGTCATGTGTGTTTTGAAATACGTATTTTATGTATCAAAATTAAACAAAGGTGTTAATTCTGCCTGAATTTCACAATTGGTTTACAAAAATATTGTCACATGAATATCAGACACCATTATAAATTAGAATGCCAGAAGCAGTGCAGCTGAGTGTTCGCATCCTTGGTACATTTTGGAGGGAGAAAACCTGTGAAATAATAACAAATTAGGCATCTTCTTCCAGGGATACAAATATATGAAAGCACCGGCACAGGTCACGAAATGAATGTTCGTATTTGACTGTTGATTTGGGAAAAGACTAGTTAGGTCCCAGCCAACTTAGTCTTGAACCAACTTGGGCCCAGTACAAAATACTATAGGAACTGTGCCTACAACTAGTGACATTGGTTCCTGTCAAAACATTAAAAGTAAAATAGCAAAATGAAGAATTTTGAAGGGACATTGTCAAGGTTATGGTTCACTTAGCTTACAGGCAAGTAGGTATTGTAGGGACCAACCAGAAGCACGAGTGTAAAATGTTTTGAAAATTTTTTTTAACTAATTAATCAAAGCCTAGGTAGGTATCAGCAGAAAATATTAAGAGGAAGTTATCCCCACAAAAGGGAAGCAGAAACAGAATTTTGTTATCAATAGAGAGATTTATGTAACAATATTTGAGTCAGAAGAGGGCACTAATTTGATTTATTTATGGATGACTCATGGTTCCCTTACTTAGTGAACTAGAGTATATCACAACATAAGTGAAAATGGAGTTGTAATCCCCATTCAAGTAAACTTTGTTGGATTTATACTTGATTTTAGGATGACTGCTTAAAAGGTAAAATGATGGCAAAATTAAATTGTAGAACATGATGTCAGTGTTTGTGATTGCTGGAGTTTTTTTGAAGGATGCCAGCGCAAACTTCCTAGTCAAGAAAGTGTTTACATTTCTGGCAAGACCTGTACACAAAATTCAGCCAACTTCTTTGTCATAGGACAGTTGGATCATGCACAAACAAAACACTTTAACAAATCTGTTACGTTTTTTGTTGTTAGTAGCATGTGAAGCTTTGCAGTTATGAATATGTTCTAAACTTTGTTCCCTCTGGTAGTAAAATTTGCGCAAAGAGGCAGTATAAACAGGCCTATACAATGACATCCCAGGGATTTGATGAGTGAATACCCTTTATGGGGAACAAGAGTGCAGATGTTTTAGTGAAGGTTAAAGGTTAAAATTTGAAGTGAAGAGATTTCAAAGTGTGATAACCTCATAAAGTTAACTACTAAAGGAAGGTGTCCCTATTGATGGATCATATACTCAGCATGGGGGAACTTCATAAATTATCAGGGAGAGTACAGTATTCATATAGTTATGATCTACCAATTTCAAGAATGCTTTTTGGTGCAATTTGTTAAAAACACTACTTACATAATTATATGAGTACTTATATATGGTATCTCATACAATATACAATAACTTACTGATGGATCTTATCCTGATAGTGTAGAATGGAATCACTCCTTCCAAGGTATGAAGCACTTACCTACTTCTTGGTTTTAGTAACAAACTACTGTTTCAAATTGTGGCAGTTGTGTAACACGACCTTACTGTAATATTTTGGTCCAATTTTTAGAAGCAGCATTTGTCTGATTTATGACTGGAATCTCTAATCACAATATTTTTTTTTCCTCCAATCTCCACTGGATCTTATAATCATATTTCAGCCTCGGTAGAGACGCACTTTATTTTTAGCATATTAGTATAAATATGACTTATTCCCAATGGTCATACAAAAAGCTTACTTCTGATATGTTAGGAGAATATGTTTGCTTCAAGTTTCATTCTTCCTGAATTTGCATTTGGTCTCATGGAAGACTTAAAAAGCCTCAGATGTAGTTTATGCTGATTGGAAAGACACTTGGAAGTAACAGTCTTTAATTGCAGAGATAGGCAGGTTTCTCAAACAAATAGGTTACTGTACTACAGGTGTGTTCAATTAAGTTACAAATTCTCTTGCCAATCACTACAGTGAGGTTGCAATCAATGTACATGGAAGTTGGGAAACTACAGAAAGTATTAATCATCTAAATGGTTTCGTGATTGTGAAATCTTTGCTGTTACCTTATTTTCCAGTGAGTAGCTGTTATCTATTATCATTTTCGTTACTAGGTTCTCCTGCAGACAGAGCTGATCTTGAAGTAGGAGATGAAATTTTGGAAGTCAATGGAAACAGCTTACAGGATGCCTCCCATATAGAAGTCATCTCACACATACAGCAGGTAAGAGGATGGGTATTACTGGAATAACTGAGTGATGCAGGATTCAGAGAGAGGTAGCTTTATGTTTGGGTGATAAACTTGAAGCTAAAATTAGTCAGCTAAAAAGTAACAAGGTTCTAATACTGTATTTTCACATTGATAGTTGTAAAGGCCTTACATGAAGCTTTGTGCAGTTCAGTTGGCTTACTACTGATGAAATTATCTTTGCCTAATATGAAAGTTGAAAGAAAGTTATTTGCATGTTAAAGTTGATCCTGATGCTAACTATCCTTTCTATTGTGGGTTTTTAGTTGCAGTGCCTGCGTAGCAGGCACCAGCAACTAATGTCACTGACACAAAAGTGGGATTCTGGCCCATTAATTGATCTCCTCCTAGACGGTTGGTTTATCAAAATACGGTGTAGTCCAACTTAAAGAGATGGTTGTTTTGTTTTTACCCTGCTAATTTTGGTGACCTCGTGACCTTTTAAAGGAGTATCATGGGGACATTTCTTCATTTAAAATGCGTGGGCACTCTATTTTAAGAACAGTTCTGCCATATACGAGGTTTGATCCAAAATGTTTGATGTGTTTTCAAGTAGCGCCATCATATTTCTATTGTACCTTATAGTTATATATTCAGGGAGTCGTCAAGTAGTAGCTTCATGATAAAACAAGATCAGTTATGCCTAGTTCATTTTGCAGTTTGCTCGTGGTATGGTATGTTACTACAGCTGTTTGGCAATATGTATGTACTGTATGTACATTGGTTAAGTCGTTAGAAATTAGCCTAGCATTACCCCACCGTGGCTAGCTAACGTCATGGCATGGCAACTAGTCTAGACATGTTAGGTGGTTTGTTGCACTTAGTTTGTTACATTGTCTTCGTTGTTGTTGATGCGAATGATGGCTTTGTAAAGCTTACATCCGTAATGTACCATGTCATGTGATGTGATGTATGTCATCTCATAGGTCTAATCCAAACTAGATGTAGAAAAGACTGTTCCACAAACTATTTCCAAGTACTGTGTGTATTGCTACCTGAAGTTGGTCCATTATCATGAATGTAGAAGACATTTGCATAGCCTGCAAAATCATTACATTCCATTGTGCTGTGTTACCTGTCCTTGCCTTCCATTATAATCAAACTTGATCTTGCCAGAAATTCCAAACAGTGGAATTATCCCATGTTTTCAAAGTACCCAAGATCCCCAGGGTCTTGTTTGTATTCCTATACCCTGTATTTCTTGCCTTGACCCCGGTGACCAGAGGTGACAACAGAAGCATCTGTGAATTTAAAGATATCCAAACTGTGTGATTCAATGTATTTGTCTCCAAGCCAACAGAGTTGATGAAAGCATGTTCCCAGTCTATTCTAGGAGTTTTGACCAGTATTGTAGGTTTAGTCTACAAAGTGTTTGGATCATTCTATGAGGACCTAATACGAATAGATAGTGTTCTTAACTTTGAGGAAGAGCATTGTTGTTGTTTATCGTAGTATAGTAAAAAGACCCCTAAAAGATGACAATTAGCAAACTGTGAATAATAGCCTACAGTCTTATTGTAGTAAAAGTAACGTTTCACCAATAAGGGAAGATAATAACCAGTCTTTAGATAGGTGTCCTCATCGTAGCTCGCTGGTATGGTTCTTGAAATGTCAGTAGGCTTGTGACAATTACAAGGATAGGGTTGACTTTGATAGTCTTTTGAATACAACATATTGTTATCATAGAGGATGAGACTTGCACTGTATATTGCAACATTCAGTTTCAGTTTATTTCTCTCCCTTTTGCTATTAAGGAAAACTTATAAATTGCATATTATACAGGTATAAGTACAAATGAGTACAAACTTAATACACAATGCACAGCAAGGTAAGTGACTGTAAGGGCATAAGCTTTCCCTAAATGTGGCAAAAACAGACTTTATTGTTTTTAATAACACCTTCAACAGGAGGAGGGGGGGGGGGGAATCATGAGTTTAAAATTTCTATTGATGGTAATTGCTTACAACGTGTGGAAAATGTTAAAATTCTGGGAATTCATATTGATTCTAAGCTTAAATGGAATGAGCATGTGTGTAATATCTTGTCCTAGATCGCTAAAGTTGTCGGTTTATTAGGAAGGCTTAAGTATATCATACCTAGAAATGCTCTTCGTTCAATTTATCTCGCCTTAATCTATCCTCATCTTAACTATTGTTCAATTGCTTGGTCTAGTGCAAGTTGTTCTCTCTTATTTAAGTTAAATGTCTTACAAAAGAGAGCTATTAGACACATCACTTGCTCCAAACCATGTGACCATAGTTCCTTGTTCAAGTCACTCAACCTTCTTAAACTTACTGATATTTTTAACACCAACATTGCCACATTCACGTACCGATCGTTACATGACCTGCTGCCCAGTCAATTTTCAAACTATTTTTCATACAACTTTTCAGTTTATGATCACAGCACTTGACGATCTGCATCTCTACATCAGGACTCTATTCAAAGTTCTATACAACACAATTTTCTTCGTAATCCAACCATTCGGCTATGGAATTCCCTCCCATCTTCTGTCATAGTTAAACAAAGCACCAAATCCTTTGGGAAAGCATCCACGTATTTATATTGACTTAATTTTACTGGAACTGCACTGAGTTCATTCTGTATACTTCTAATCATCACGTTTTACTTCCGTAATTCTCGTCTGGGGTGGATGGGGATGGGTTTTTTCTTTGGGGTAGTTCTTTCTCTTCTTTTGACCTTTTCTCTGTGTTTTTGATCATTTATTTTTTTTTTTCTTTTTGCTACTGTCAAAACAATTTGTTGTTTGCTTGTTTGTAGTTTTGTTTTGTACAGGGAGTGCACGTTCTCAAGCCCTCTAGGGTTTTTGTGTACTTCCTTTTGCTTATAGTGTGTACATAAATTCCTATGTAAAAGTTATATTCTTTCTTGTGTATGTATACATGTAAAGCGGAAAAACAATAAACAAAACGAAACAAAGTGAAACGCAAAAGAAGGAGGAACTAGAAGGACAAATTTCTACAACTACAATAGATGTTTACTTCCATAAGTGTCACATGAAGTTTTATGTAAATCAGCTAAATCATCCAAACCATCTTGAAAATTTGTTCCTTTCTTGAAGAAAATTCACTTAATTGCAATTGCAGTATAGAGGTGCCTCAATTAGTTTTACAGTTTTTTGCATGCACTCAAAGTTGTATTAAACTACTCAGCAAATAACTGCTCTAAACATGTTATGAAAATTGTCATTGAAACCAGACCAGTTGTCCATTATATAGTAGTTATTGGTTAAGTAGTCTTTTGTGTAATTGGCTCAGCATAAGTGCACAATATAGGATGTTGGCAAGGCTTGCTTTTAACGCTTCCCCACTTACCAGCTGTAGGTGAATGTTTCTTGGGGTAAGTGATGTTGTAAATGCAGGTAAAGTCTGTGGGTATGTGAAACACACATGGACACATACTATTACCCTTTAAGTTATGTTCAAATAATTTATGTACTGACCAAAAAGAAATAACATGCAAAATGAGTAAGGTTGTACTTATATACTGTGTGGTGATCATCTAATCTTGATGTGGGAAGTAGGAGTTAACGTTGTGAAGTACAGGGGTGCAGAAGACTCTGGGTAAGTGACTTTAAAAATGGGGAAGCACAGAAGGAGTAGTGGGTATTTAGGTGGGTATAAAGTGACACAAAAAAAGTTAAATGTGAGGCTGGATAATGGTCTATAGTTCTTAAATATTACAAAAAAAAAAATAATAATAAAAAATCAACTATGAAGTTAATCAGTAAACTGTCCAGAAAGGGAGAAAAATGAGAAACCCAGTAGGAACTGAAGCAGTTACTAAAAGATATGTGAGTCCTTTAAAAAAGTATAATAAAGAATGAGCTTCTTTAACATGAAAGAGGCATCCCAATTAAATTCAGATTTTGTGAAAAAATTTTCACCTTTGAATTTTTCAGTGTGTCAAATCCAGGACTATCTGCTTGAGAGTTAAGAGGAAAACCATGAAGGATTCTGGTAAGTTTATTGATTGACTCAAAGTACCTCCTTATAAAACAAGAATAATTGAAAGATTTCTTGACATTTGGTAAATGAGCTGCAAAAGTATTAGAGGATCATGTTTGACAGACCTTATTACATACTGTTGTACAAGGTGTGACATATTACGTAATGTTGTTCAAGGTCTGATATATTTTGTACTGTTATACAAGGTCTGATCTTTCAGTATCTTTCAATTTATGAAAATTTGTATTGCAAGGCAAAGCTTAAACTGTGACATTGTTCTATGACCTTCTCACTTTTACACAGTAAGCTAATGGGACTTCTTCATCAAGTGAGATTTTAGAGAAATGAAGCACTAAAACCCCATCGACTTTATCATGTGAAATGTATGGTAATCAGACTTGCAAATAGTCAATAGTTTGTTAAATATTTAATGAATTGTGTTTGTTGTGATCGTATGCATAGTTCGTAGCACACAGTTTTTACACAGATGAACAACAATTCTTGCCAAAGCTTAGGGACATTGGTATTATGAGTGCAGCCAATATAGGTGCAGGAGTAATACATGTCTGGTGGGCGGGCAACTTACATGGTTGAAGATTGCAGTTATAATTGCATGTTGCATGTAATTAGACAACTTGCATAAAAGTGATCAAGGTTTTTGATTGATTAATGGAGTGGGATTGTGATTGCAGTTTCCCACTAATATTTATTTTCATGAGAGTACAACTTGTAGGATTTGGAGGTAATACTTTTTTTTTAATGCTTTTGAAGTTGAACTATTCCTCCAGTTTATTATTTCATTCATATCATGTATAACATTACACTAGCGGCCCTAATCATGCAGTGTTGTAGCTAGTAGGGCAAAGCCTTTGTACTGTTTGTTGCTCTTGGTGAAAGTACACCCCAAGGTCTATATTTCTTGTTTGGTGGGTGTGGGTGGGAGGATCTCTTTTTAAATGTTTGGAGTAAATCACACTCCATATAAACAAAGTAAACACCAGCTACTATGGTGTCCATAGGGGCTAGTTTTTTCATTGACTCTTATGTGGTAGTAGAGGAGGAAGGCAATCTTCATAACATTTAGCATTTTCTGGTGGTGATTTTGGCTGCTGAGAGCATCAGTCCCCTCCCCTCCCCATTTATGCTAAATGGTGAAGCACATGCAGGACCAGAAATAAGACATGAGGGCAAGATCATTTTCATAATTAGCTTTTAAGGCTCATTCATGCATTTCTAAGGGCACCACGGCCATAATGAAAATTTTGTATGGTCTGGTAAATAGTTTAGTTGTAATATTCTTTTGGGAAGGGCTGAAGCAATACGTGACTTTCTATGCCCTTTTGTTTATTTCCAGCCCTGTACATGAATTCATGCACATTATAGTATTGCAAAAGACAACACAGTCAACACACCCCGTTTAATTTGATAGCCACATGTACATGTATCCACCGGTGCTGTGGCCGAGTGAATAAAGGCGGTGGCATTTGAAGCTATGAAGCTTGGCAACCAAGAGGTTTGGGGTTCAGTCTCCAACCGGGTCAAAGTTAGGTGGGGTTTTCATCCAAGAGCAATTTATGGTTTTTTCATCTGAACTGGCTTTCAAAAAAGAAACCAAATTTGACCTAAATTGTTGAGTTGGTTAGCCACCTGACGTGAAGTTGTAATCCATAAGTCCCTAAGTGTTGTAAAACAACTGCCTTTAAAGACATGACTTATTATTAATTACATCATGCAACTAAAAGAATAGTCCAGACCCATATTTATGTTTGATATATTAAAGAGGAACATATTCTAAGCATTTTGTGAAATTTTCATTCATTTCCCATGTTTGGTCCTCGAGATATTAGCAATTGAAGTGGGCACATTTTCTACCAAAAGCAAACTTGAAACAAGCAGGTGTGATGTCATGGCTTCACATTGAAGGGCAATGTTTTGTTTTTCTTTAAAATTTACTGCCAATTTTATAAAAACTCTAAAATAGTCACACCACAAATGCATCCTGAGCAGTGGGATTTTTAAAAAAATTATACGCCTTAGGGACAAGATAGCAACCCTAATCAATCCAACAGTCAAAATAATAGGATGAAAAATAAAGAAATACAAAACATTGGTCCTCATTGTGAAGCCATGACATCACACCTGTTTGTTACAAGTTGACTTCTAGTAGAAAATGTGATAACTTCAGTTGCTAATATCTTGAGAACCGAACATGGGAATTTGAATGAAAATTTCACCAGAATGCTTAGAATTAGTTTCTCTGTATTATATCAAAAATAAATTTGGGTTTGGAGTATTCTTTAAGTAGGTTCCAAATGATTGTAAGCTCATGAAATATTTTCCCTTATAAGTAGTAATGTGCTATGCAAATTTTCTGGTAAGATAATATGTAGGATAATAGTCTGTAAAATAACTGATTTGTAAGAGTGCTTCATGTAAATTACATAATGCTGCATATAATTCATTATACATCAACTGAATGGTTGTCTGGGTATACACATTCTAGTTTCTCATACATGTTTGTGAATCTGCAACATTGGAGCAAAATATGAATAACTATTATTCATCTCTTGTACACAGTAATGTCGTAAATTGTGTAATTCAGTTGAGTGCTTAAATACCACTTTCTCCAGTTTCTTTTTAACCAAATATTCAAGAAAAACATAAAGCCGTCTTTCAGCATCTCTATTTGGTGTGCAAACATCAGATAAAATTGTCTTACCCTCTCCTGGGAAATATTTGCCCATTACAAGGAGTTGATATTTTTATAAATTTAGCCAGGCAAAGTAGAAGTCTGTTATCGTTAGATAGTTTACTAAAAAGTGTTGGCCTCCATGGGTGGTATCTATGAGGGAAATCTTGTGGCTTAGGTATGTCATATTTCTGCCATTTGAAACACATAGGACACCATAATACAAGTGTACCCATGTACTTAGTAATGCAAGTTGTCCTCCTGACCAAAAAGTACAGGAGTTAACAAAGTGTATGATCACATTTAAATTTTGTGACCCTTTTTCAGTGGTTGTTATGGAAATACAAAAGAGTTATCCTAATGGTGGTTTTGTTGAAAAAGTAGCATCGTACTATACAGTTGGTACATTTCCCCTTGTGTTGGTCAAGAGACCTCGTTAATATGGTTGTCAGAAAGGTTGGGGGTGGGAGGGGTGGGGCAGAGAGATTTATTGAGAGGTGGTTGTGTTATGGTTCAATAAAGGTTAGGGGGTATTTTCCCTCAGCCACAAAGCAGGAGATGCCAAATTATTATGCCATAAATGTCTTTGTACTGTTTTCAGTTGGCAACATTGGTCAAGAGGTCACCATAAGTTAAGGTTCTCTTTGGATGCTGATAATACTGTAGTCACCTTTAAGGAGGGTGTTTGGGTGGGGGAAGGAGTGGGCATTACTGTAACATGGTGTCATTGTTTGTCATTTAGGCTAGACCCCACAACTTTGTCATTTCATGCTTCTATGATGGATGTTTTAAATATGTTTGTAAAAGGTTTCTTGGAAGAAGGATGGTTCTTTCCTGTCACTTAATTCCTGCCAAAATTTTTCCAGAATTTGTGGTAAACTTTAGATATTTTTGATTGCAGAAAACTTTGTAGCACTGATACAGTTTCCAGGGAGTAATTTTTACTGCATTTTTACTGCTTTTTCCTTTTTTTTTTTTTTTTTGGACACATGTCTGTCTGTATGTGGGCTATCATTTCCTTTTTTCCATGAAGTTTGATGGATTTTTTTTTCTGCTTTTCTCTAGGCCATTAACAGTGGTGGGGAAACAAATATCAAAATGAATAAACTACTATTGTCAGATTGCATGACTCATAACCCTACACAACCTGTTACAATATATCCTTGTTGAAATAAAACAAACAAGTTGTATTGTTAAAGCCTCTCATTCTCACTACAGCATACCCATAATAATGACTTAGTATTTGTGTTTGAAAATTTCCTCTGTGACCCTCAAAAAGCCTCCAATTTTTCACAAGCCAGCACAATGGAAGAACCTGCTCTATAACTGGTATGTGTGGAATGTGGCTTCATGTAGGGTCAATGCTTGGTTGGCAGGTTAACACTTCTGCCCTTCTACAGCACCACAACTACATCACAGTTGTTCACCTTAGTGAGGTATTGGTGTACCTCAGTCTTACCAGCCCTGTTTGGATTATTCAGGAATACCTCAGGAATATCAGAAAAGTGCCAGCTTTTCTTTGCTGGAATAGAAGGTATAGAATTAAGCCAAGTCTTTGTATAGTCTACTGTAGAACACCTTATAAATTGTGTGAGGTGCATGGTGCAGTATTGAATTTTATGGAAAATAGTAGGACTGTCAACATTCCATTGAGATTAGCTGGTTTGTGTAGCATTCAGCAAGTGGTTGAATATCATTGTGAGGCTGGGTATTCTTCATTCAGTGGTACATTGAACAAGTGCAGCAGCCGTTACTGTGCCTTAGGCAGTCAGTGCTATTGCATACATAAGACAGAGAGCAGTGTGGTTGATACAGTATGTGTGAGGTACGTCATGTTATGGTGAGTCTGATCATGGGCTGAGGAAGTTAGTGTGTATTGTGGATTTGGTACCTATAGTTGAAGGGAAATAATTTTGACACTATGTGGTAGTTATTGGTGGATGTATGGTTAAGTGTTTCAGACTGTAGATTGTGACTGTGGTCAACAGGTTTACTGTACATGGGAGTGTTTGTGTAACTGTTCTCCTAGTGTGCTACAAACAAAGTTTGGACTAGGAATCACAATATTTTCTCTGTATTTCAAGTAGTATTGAAATGTTGTGTATGTGTTAAAATTTTTCACATTGGTGATACGTAGGTACATGTTTTAATCACATGATAGGGTTACTGGCATTGCCTTGTACCTGGCGATTCCAGATTAAGGTGGTTGACTCATATGATTAGAAGGTGATGACTAAGTAATTCACCCAGATTATATCAATGAGTGCATCTTAGGGGTACATCCAGTATTAAGTTTTCTCCATTAACTGTCAGAATTGCAAGGGAAGTTATTAGCAGGCTTTAGAGAATAAAGCCAACTCTCAGGAGGATTTGCAAATATTGCAAAGCAGAACACTGCAGTACATATACTTGGATATATCGTGTATTTACATCAGGGGATGTGTTCTGATTGGACTCTTTACTCTCACAGAGAAACATACAGAAGAGCAGCCTTACACCAAAGCTTGTGGACCTGTTAATGGAATTACATGGATTTATACATGCACCTGTAGTGATTTAAGCAATTTTGTACTGTGTGTACTGGAAATATGCAGGTAAACAACTTCCATGTTATTTGCTACTTTAACTGTAGTACTACAACTACAGTAGTTCCTAGTATGTAGGTTCCTTGTAAATTTTATTTTCTTCTAATAGGCCTATGGTACTGTAGTGTGGATCTGAAACTTTGTTCAATGAGATCTGATGCTTTGCTTGTGACATTTAAATCAGCAGTGATATTAAGATCAAAAACCCAAAATACAAAAGACTCAGAAATGTATTCAATCCACTCCTGGTTTAAATACTCTCATTATGACCAAACAGTTGTGACCTTGGCAGGTTTACTGTATATGAATTGTACAGATTGATATGGGAGTCATGTGTACCACAGTGGCAACACACTTCACTTCATGGAAGGAAATCATTGATTGCTTATTAATCAGGTTTTCATAGAGGCAGGAGTTAGTGTCAAATTGTTATCCAGATTACTTCATCTAAAGGCATTTGGTTAGGTGAGGAAGGGAGGGGGCAATGGCATGAGGTACTGGAGTTATGTTTGCCATTTTTAGCCATTACCCAGAGTTCTTTAATGAAACACATATTTCAGATGTCATGAACACTGTACAAGTACTGTGGTAATACTGTAACATGTATGGGTGTGGGTTTAAACCACTGTTTAGACAGCAGCATCCACAGATCACGCATTCTTATCTTAGTAAGTCTGTTGTACAGATTTCAGATTTCTACAAAAAAAAAAAAATTGTAACTGAGGAAACTTGTACATATTTTGGGGGACTTTTAGAGGTTGATTTTGTAGCTTCTGCCATTTTTGCATTTGACTTTAGATAATTGGCAATTTGGCAATCATGTACTAGTGTTAAAGGTATTTTCCAGTGGCAGTTCCCAAGGGTCTCATGTGAAAGAGAAAAATTTTCGAGTTTGTGCCCTCCAAACCTCGCAGCAATGCTCTTTTCCGAACTCGAGATATCTCGTATTACAGAGTGCTTATTTTTGTCAAAAAGTACCTCCAGTTCTCATCAAGTTCACAGATTGTTACGTAAAGTGGGCACATTGCCTCAGATTCCCTTTTTCTTTATAATTGAATGTCCTGTTTGTCCTTGAAATTTGATACTGTTGGAATGTTTGAATATGTGTCCATGCAGATTTAGCACCAATCTACACCATATGTAGGGCATAACAAAGTTTCTAAATACTCCCTACAGCAGCATTCATATCATAAAGAAATTCAATTCTATGTCAAAGTAATGTGCCGGGATGACATCACATTACCCATAATGCACTTCATCTTGAGAAAAAATTTCATTTCTTTGGAAATTTGTATCCAGATGTGGCAAGCTACTGAGATGCAGTTTTACCTCCTTAGAGAGAAAAATTTTCTGCATTTTTTGAACCTACTGAATTTTGTCTTAATGCCACTGCAGTTAAAAAAAAAAAGAGAAGGCCATTATTTTAAGATTATACTCATGTTTCACCAGAAAATGTAGTCTTTACCTTGTTATCTGGTCAGGACAAAAGCACAATGGGGTAGATGGATAGCTTCTTGGTTTTTTTGAACCTACATTGCCCCTCTATTACCTCCTATCTACAATTGTAACCCCCATTTACCCGTAATAAGGTCCTGGCAAGTCTTGTATCACACAGTGGAGAAGGCCGGCCTCGGACAGAGGGCGGCCTTCCTCGTCCTCTTTCTCACTTGCCTCGTCAGAAGTTTTGACAATTTGAGTCCTGGGCCGTTTTCTTTCGAAATTGTGAATTACTTTTCTGTTTTGGACTGAATTTTTGAAAGAAATCTTTCTAAGTCTATTCTACTATGATCAACACTGGTTTTGGTTGAGTATATTTTTGCTTTGGGGTTTTGGTACTCATGTTACACCAGAAAATGTAGTCTTTACCTTATTATCTGTTCAGGACAAAAGCACAATAGGGTAGATGGATAGCTTCGTAGTTTATAGTTTACAGCTTGCAGTTATTTTGGAAGTTTTATTGGTTTCAATGAAAAAGAAACCTATGCGGTCATGCTGGCGTGTGTATGTATGTATGTGTGTGTTTGTGACACTTAGCTCGATAACACAATATCTTAAGAAGGGAAACTCTGACTTTTTTCATACTTGTTACATGGATGCCTCATATTGAGAGGAAGATCTGTATTGTTTTTGGTGAAGGTCAAAGGTCATCTGAGGTCACCAGAGGTCAAACTCTGAAAACCTTGTCAACATAATATCTCAAGATAGGAAACATGGATAAACTCCATACGTAGCATGTGGATACATTTTAGCAAAAGGAATGACTGTGTCACTTTTGGTAGAGGTTGAAGGTCACCAGGGGTCTTCAGAAGTCCAACTCTGAAAACATTGTTAACCCGATATCTCCAGATACTGTAGGAAGCATGGAAGTTGGTCATACTTTGTATGAAGATGTATTCTATTAAGAGGAAGATCCCTATTGTTTTTTGGGGAGGTCAAAGGTCGTCTGAGGTCACCAGAGGTCAAACTCTGAAAACCTTGTTAACACAATATCTCAAGGTAGGAAGCGTGGATAATCTCCATACTTTGCATGTAGATACATTGCATCAAGAGGAATGACTGTAATTTTTGGTGGAGGTCAAAGGTCACCAGGGGTCATCAGAGGTCAAACTCTGAAAACCTTGTTAAAATGATATCTCCAGATAGGAAGCATGGAAATTAGTCATACTTTGTATGAAGATGAATTATAGTAAGAGGAAGATCCCTATCAATTTTGGTGTTGGTCAAAGGTTTTCTGAGGTCACTAGAGGTCAATCTCTGAAAATATTGTTAATAGGATATTTCAAAACGGGAAACTCTGACAGTTCTCATATTTGTATATGTATGCCTCATATTGAGAGGAAGATCCTTATCGTTTTTGGTGGAGGTCAAAAGTCATCTGACGTCACCAGAGGTCAAAATCTAAAACCTTTGTTAATATGGTATCTCAAGTTAGGAAGCTTGGATTATTTCCATACTTAGCATGTGGATACATTGCATCAAGAGGAAAGACTCATTTTTGGTGGATGTCAAAGGTCACCAGGGGTCATAGGAGGTCAAAATCTGAAAACTTTGTTAATGTGATATCACAAGGTAGGAAGCATGGAAACTAGTCATACTTTGTGCTATGTTAAGAGAAAGATCTCTATCGATTTTGGTGGAGGTCAAAGGTCATCTGAGATCACCAGAGGTCAATCTCTGAAAATATTGTTAACACCATATCCCAAGGAAGGAAACTCTGTCAGTTCTCCTACTTGGTATATGGATGCCTAGTATTGAGAGGAAGATCCCTATGGATTTTGGTTGAGGTCAAAGGTCATCTGAGGTCACCAGAGGTCAAACTTGCAAAAAATTTGTTAACACTGTATCTCAAGGTAGGAAACATGGATACTCTTCATGTTTACCCATGTGGATGCATTTCTATTTATAGAAAGGAAAATCATTTTTGTGGAGGTCAAGGGTCATCAGGGGTCTTGGGAGGTCATAGTCTGAAAACCTTGTTAACACCATATTTCCAGATAGGAAGCATGAATGCTCCCCCGTATTTAGCATGTAGATGCAATGTATCAAGAGGATGGACCCTTTTAATTTTGGTGGAGGTCAAGGGTCATCTGGGGTCATAAGATGTCATACTCTGAAAA
>WURT03626182.1:4499-15281 GCA_009936505.3 Holothuria glaberrima | reverse complement strand
GAAATAAAAAGGTGGTAGTTAATACACCAAATTTTAAAAAGATCTATCAACTGCTAGTTCCAAAGCAAAAGATACATTGAGGTTTCAGTGACCCTTATTCTAAGTCCTAGTTTCTAAAAAGATAGTTGTATTTGGACAATTTTTGCTGTTGAACATCGTTATAACACAGCATATCAGTGGTATAGTAAGGGTGGGGGCAATGTGTCACACCCCCAACTACCCCGCATATACATATACCACATGCATAGTGCAAAATTGAGGCTATTTTGGGGACATGTCCCTCCCTGACAAACTATGGGGATGGCTCTTCCCCCCTCCCCTCGGTAAAATACTGTGTACACCAATGCATGGTGTGATTGCAGGTAACAAACATGATCGAAACAAATAGACTCTTTCCCTACATTAAAATGCAAAGTAAAAATAGAGATCCCCCTGCCCCCATTCTCAAAAGCAAGGTAAGGAAATTCCCCCTTTTTACCCAGTGAAAATAATAGAACTAGGCTATTTTAAGTTCAAAGAATTACCATACCAATTGTCAATATCACAGTGAGCTAAACAAGACATAACAGAACAGTTTTGACATAAAACAATATTGATGTACTTGCATGTATGCATTACCACAGGTCCAAAGATTCATATATATGAAATCTGAAAAGTATCAATATTGTGGCAGTGGACCAAATTCCCTAGTCCTACTTGATAAGTGGCAGAGGACAGACCTCTTCTCAACTTTTAAGTCTGTCTTGGTTACTGTCTGACCTTAGCAGTGCAGTCCTTACTGCCAACTGTGAAATTTCCTTTTAATCACAATGCATATGCTTCTGGTCTTTACACACACACCTCATTAACCAGTTCATCTGGTACAGTATTAGCTCCCTTCTGCTACAAGGAATATACAGTTACCAGCCGGGCAGGTATTACTTTGTAAGTAAGAGGTATGGTCAATAACAACTCATGCACAATGAAGAATTATGATGCCTACAGAATCATTCCCTCAAGCAATATAAATATTTCTATAAGAACTTAAAGCATGTAGCACTGTCATTTGTAAACTTCTGGTATATCTGTAATTTACAAAAATGTTTTTACTTATTTCAGACAAACAAACATACATAAGCCCAAATGAAAAATTCTTGCACACCTTAACTGAGTCACTACTCAAAGACTACTCTGACCAAGTTTCAAGAAGATCCATTGTTATTTATGGGTGAAAAAGCATTCAGAGTATTTTAAAAGAATGACCCAAAAAGGCCCATAAATGACCTCCGACCTCAAACTGTCACAAACAGCACTAGAATCACTACTTAAAGACTACAGTGACAAGGTTTCAAGAAAATGAATTGATTTTTGAAGAAGCAACATTGGATGGATTTTCAAACAATAGCCCTTTCCCAAAAGAGCGCAAAATGAGTTTGGGTCTAAAATCCTATACACCCATGCACACCATGACTAAAAGATTCCTTTGACCAAATTTCAAAAAGATCCATTGCCATATGTAGAAAAATGGGCATTTGGCTTATTTTCAAACAATGACCCAAAATGACCCCTGAATGACCTTTGCACCTTAAAATTTGGAACACACTAACTTGCCCATGGTCCAAGCATCAATTTATCCAAATGTGATCAAGATCCATTGTACAATGTGAAAACAGCATCACATTTTTGCACAAACTTAACAGACGGACCTTTTGACCTCTTCTAACCCCAAACAACATTTGATAAATCTGATATCCTTGTACAACTACAAAACTAGGCTAACCAAGGAACATTCTTACCCATTTGCAAGATCATGAAGTTTTCTGGGTACAAAGAGATACCTTTTGAAAGTTTCACTATAATGGCCTGTAATGACCCCCAAATGACCTTTGACCTTGACTTCCTGGTGGTCACATGCTAAGGACCAATGTGTCCAAGTTTCACAAAAATCCATCGAACAGAGCATTTGAGAGCATTTTTAACAATTGTGGACAGACAGACAGCAGGCTAGACAGACAGCAGGCCAGACAGATAGACAGACAGACAGACAGACAGACAGAGTGACAGTAGCAGATCACAACAGCTCAAACAGCTATAAGCTGGTTTGAGCTAAACATGTAATGGGATAATTTTCTCATCTTTTACTGTACCTTTCTCAAGATGCACTTTTACAAGGTTCAAACATTTCTAAGCTATGCAGAAGCTATGACGTGGGAGGAAGGCACAATGTGAGAAGTTCTTTTATTATTCCTGTTTTAAAGCCCTACAAATTACGATACCTTTCCAGTATTTGCAGGAAGCTAATTTGCAGTTTTGTGTGCCATTCTGTGACATTTTTCAAGCAGACAATCTGTTACTCCTGCAATGAGCCCTTGGGGGGTACACCTGTACAGTTAACTCACTGTACAGGTAGTAAGTCCCCTTGCATAAAGGATGAATAAGCACAGGATAACATAGCTTGCAGTGTAAGGCTCTTCTGCCCACTTTACAGTGTCTTGGATATTAGCTCGCTGCTTTATGATACAGCATGCAAAACAATGTTACAGTATGAGGAATGCTGCATACATACATACAAACTAGTGAAAACACTACACAACCTGTTGATGACAATACTATACTTTCACATGTGTGAACATAATAGGTTCCTTGAAATGTTGAGTTACTATGTGAATCCGAGCATGGAAGTAGTATGATAAATTCCATTGTTCTAGGAGGTAATGTGATAGTAGCCGTACCACAAAGAAGTCATACAGTCATATCCTTGTGTCTGACTTCATATTCTCAAGAGAAATTCAGAAGCCTGTTTGCTGTTTACAGCAGGCTTATTGAGATGGTTCACAAAATCTACAATTTTTTTTCACACCTGTTGAGATGTGACTTACATCATGATGGTATTAAGTGTTCAAACTTAAAGTTACTTTCTCCACATCTGCCACATCCCTGAAATGGTGACGACAGGGTAATTGATGATCAAAATCATTTATTACAAATTTGTGACCAGACACTTTTTAACATTATGATTATGTATTAATCATATGTAAACCCTATTCACAAAAACTACAATTTTTAACATTTGTGGTAACAATAGGAAGTGGGGCATGAGTTAATGCTACTAATTAGTAGCAATGTCATGCAATAATTTCCTTCAAACTTGTCACAAAATAATCAATATCAACTCAATGAGCCCCTTTAAATTTTACCACTCTGTCTGGCTTTACTCCATAAACAAGGTGGATACCAGTGTATTTTTATCATACAGCACATGATTTCTTAATTTATACAGGACAAAACCTTCTCAGAGAGATATCACTATAACTACTATTGTTCCTTTAGTGTACACGCACTGGTTTATACAAAGCAAGCTTAAACAGTCAGGTAGTATGGTGATTGCAAATATTGTACAGTAACAGTAAAATGTTGAGACCACCTGTGCTTAAGGTGGTCATTGTCCGGCTTTCTGCCGGACAGTCCGGCTTTCGAGCACCCGGTCCTCTGTTCCGTTCACACAATGCCAGTCTTTATTATTCGTAAATATTCCTCCATTCTGAAAATTCTATAATGTAAATCTTCCCAACAACATGCAGAACGAGACTCCAAAAGTAACTTCTTTACACCAGCCCAGAGTCTAGGCTCCTAGACTCCTAGACTATATGGTACGCACAGTACATCAATCACGCCGTCCACATATGCCGAACAAGTAGGCTGTGTACAGTAGGCTATGTGTAAACAGCAGAAATACGGACTGTAATATAAGATGAATAATGTAGTGGACTCGTACATTAGAAGTGCATTTTGAGACAAAATTCCAATTTCAAGACTTTAATCACGCAGCTTAAAACACAGGGAGGGGCCGTTTGTGAAGCCAAAAATTTTCTGGTGCGCTACGCGCCAACTCATGGTGGTGCTCCACTTAGACAGTAGCTAAGGTTGTCCCCCTTTTCTGTCATCAGGGAATGGCCACCCTTCCTGTGCTTTCTTCACAGTCCTCCTAGATCCTGTATCTTCACTACACCATAAACAACCTAAAATTCCTGTACTTCATTGTATGACAACACAGTCCATCAGTTGTCATTTGTAGTTGTGTGGCTACTAATGCCTCGTGTCACACTGGCTAACCCAGACAAAAGCATACTGTAGTGTACTGTACATTTAAGCTCTAGGCAAACAGGAGAGGGACATAACAGGCTGATGCTGTTTGAATGTTCACTATATGGTGACCCCAGAAATGATGAAAGTGCAGAGAGACTACATAAGTGTTCTGTGGAATGCTGTCAGAATGTATCCACTGGCTCACCTTCACACAATCACAGTGCAGAGGCTATGGGGCAGTGGCAGATCCAGAAATTAGTGAAGGGGGTGGCCACTGAGCTCAGGGGTGGCACCAGGATTTGCCAACGGTGGACAGACTCCCCCGATGTAGGGGAGGACAGCGACCCGAAACCCCGAAGCATTCTAAGGGGTTGATTAAGGGGGATTTGAAGAAAACCTGTCAACTATACCATACCATTGCAGGGCACAGGCTATATTGCATAAAATTTGTATATACTACTAGAGAAACATAGTTTCCATGCTGATTTAATGTTTTTCCCAGAATTTAAACTGTGAAATTGCAAAGAGCGCAAAGCGCACAAAAATTTTCTGGGTAAGCCTACACTAAAAAGAATTTGCACTTATTTCAAGCATAGGTCAATCATCCGGGAAGTTGGGCCCTTTTGGGCATATTACTTGCATTGTACTTCCTTTCTCGGGTCACAAGCCCTACCAGGACAGACACAAGAGAACATTAACTATCAAGTTTCTTAAAAAGGTGGAAAGGACTTTTACTATATTTAGCTGTAAGTACAATGACTGGGACTGAGGAAGAGTGGGCAAAGCATACCAAAAATTTTTGGGTATCCAGAAATGACCCTTTTAAAAGCTAAAAAAGTAAACCAACCATGAACGTCGACAGATATTTCCCGATAAGGGGGCCAGGGCATGCCAGCCAACCCCAAATTCAGATAGCCTTCATGTCGAGGGGGTTGTGAGAAGGGGATATGAAGGAGCTATAGCTACTGTATTCCATGCCACTGCAAGGCATATTTTGTATTATTCTCCCTCAATACTTCAAGAGTAGAGTTGACACTGATATTGTCCTATGGATCTGACGAAGCGCACAAAAATATTTGGTAGGCTTACACAAAAAATATGTAATCATTAAGAACAAAAAAGGAAAACTGTAGGGGTTGTAGACCGCATTGGTGACAACATACATTATGGAAACTACTTGGACTACCCCATGAGATAGCCAAACTTTGATCCATGAGTCGCCCTCCAACTGACCATACCACATGACACACACTAGAGAACAGCAACTAGCACAGGCTTTTGAGATAGCCTATGGGGTGAAATTTATAACTTCTACACAAACTGTGTAATTTGCCTACAAGTAACTTGTTAAGATGGACAGGACCTGTCATCTAGCATGTGGAATGGAACTACTGAAGAAACTGGAGTGACCCTACAGCGCGCGTAGCGCCCTGAAAATTTTGGGGTTTTATTACAAGCATTGTCCTCTTGTGAGCAAAAACAGGTTCAACCATCTGGGCAAGTAGTCGCTGTCAGGGACTTCATACTTCATCGTTTCGACTGAGACTCACTGACAAAAATGTGAACATTCCCCAACGGGGGCAGCCTCCCCGGACATGGGGCCATGGCCCCGTCCCCCTTGGTGCAATGCTTGATTGAGCTGTGTCCTGGGCGAGGCCCAGGGTGTAAGGGGGGACGCACACCCCACTTTGGTAAATTTTGTTCAATTATGTGTGCTCAGATGCAAAATGGTACAATAATTGACAAATGTTTTGTCATATTTCCGGGCCTGAAATAGTATCACAAATTGTGAAGTTGTATGAATTTACAGATTTTTTTTTTATTTACAGATTTTTTTTTTTTTTACTATTTGTCAACTTTGCTGCTACAATAATTGCCATTCGTTGGAACACATTGAACTATATTTTATAAGGCTTTAGACATCCAGAACGAACAGTTCTGTGAAGTCTGCCTCATGTTGCTCTCAAGTTTCTTTTTCTTCTTCCTTTTCAAAATGTAATTTAACCTCATTATATTTACAAAATTGTCCTTTTATAAATGGATGCCACAGTTGGTGAGGGGGTGACTAGTCACTCTAGGCACTCCCCTGTATCTGCCCATGTGGGGTTGACAGTATAATGCTCTTTGAATGTATCACTAGCTAACACATACACAATTATAGTGCAGAGAGGCTTGGGATGCTTAGTGTGATGCTACATGCAAATAGCACCGACTTATCCTGATGCAATCATAGTGCTATATGAAAGTGGCACTGACTTACCCTGATACAATCATAGTGCTATGTGCAAATGGCACTGACTTATCCTGATACAATCATAGTGCTATGTGAAAGTGGCACTGACTTATCCTGCTATAGTGCTACTGTATGTGAAAGTGGCACTCACTGACTTATACTGATACAATCATAGTGCAGAGAGACTGGAAATGCTCAGAGTAATTCTATGTGAAAGAAGCACTAATTCATCCAGATACGCTCATGTCATAGTGCAGAGAGACTACAGTATGATGCTATGTGCAAGTAGCACTCACTTATCCTGATACAATCACAGAAAATAAAGACCGGGAGCGTGTTCAGTATGGTGCTGTCTGAATTTTAGATTACCTCCAGACATGGTTAATATTCAAGAGAGACTACAGTACAGGCATATGGGAGTGTTCACACATGGAGTCTCACTGTTTGCTAGATTCAAATTTGATTTCATCCAATCAGATCCTAGATCTGATCCTCTGATTTACACTCAATTGCTTGTCCCAATTTGTCAAATAACTTGCAATACATTCCTTTACAGTATATGTGTTGACATTCTTGTGACATTGATGACAGTAGAAACGAATTGAATTTTGATCCAGGCAGGGAGTAAAGACCTGACCCAAAGCAAGCAAACAAGCAAATTTGGAAGTGTAAATGTTAATTCCAGGATCACTGGTGACTAGCACTCATCTTTTTTCTATGTACTAATACTGGAAAAGGAGTGCATGCATACTTGAGGAAGATAAGAGTACAAGTGTAATGCACCAGAAATATTATGTGTTGCAGTTCACTGGTAATGAATCCAACCTTGAATGTGCAAGGAGAAAACTGTTTGATAGTGGGTACGTGTAAGAAAGCCTGGTATGATCAGGACAAACACTCTTAAGGGCTATACAACATATACTGTATATGTATGTACTGTATATGTCCAGCCATTCAGGCTTTAAACAGCAGAACTTTGTTTTATGATGTAAAGCAAACCACAATGTGGGAGAAGCCAGTATGGCTTAAAAATTACAATTTCATATCAGTTGCATAACCAACTCAATTAACACCTGAGATCAAATTTGGTTTCTTTTGAAAAGCCAGTTCAGATGGGAAAATCATACATTGCTCTTGGATGAAAAAACCCACCTTTCTTTGACAGGGCTAGGGATTCAATCCCAAACCTGTCAGCCTAGCTTCATCACTTCAAAATGCCACTGCCTTTAGCCACTCAGTCACAGCACCAATTACAAATTATCGCAATTGCAAAGTCTTTAAATTATCACTTCTCCTGCATCACTCAATTATTTTTGTCTTTAATCTATGAAACATTTTTCTGTCATTCTTGACTTGTCAAAAATAATTAATTTCACCATATTTTGATGCCAATACAATATTTTCTTTTAGCCAGTCGGTCACAGAATTGGTTACAAATTGTCACATTTACAGTCTTTAAATGATCACTTCTCAAGCATCACTCAATTATTCTAGTCTTTAATCTATAAAACTTTTTTTTTTTTCATTCTTAATTTGTCCACTCAATCTTTTGCTGTCACTACAATATCGTCTACAATGCCATGCTTGAATGCTCAGAGTGGCAACAAATCCTTACTTTCAATACATGGTGACCCAATCAATCCAAGGAAGTTTTCTCTTGTATGATGCTCTGCCTCCTTGATCCATATTCTAATAATTGAAAATGATGCAGCAGTGAAAATGCATTGTTTTTAGCATTCAAGCCCAGCATTCTTTCCTGTAGAGTATGTTGAAATCCCTACCCACATCTTGCAGTAAAATTAACCACCATCTTTGAATTTCAAGAAACCTTGATTCTGACAGCAAAGAGCCATTAGCTAAAAGAAAGTGCAAACTCAATTACATTTGACAGTTTTCCTTGTGGTTGTTATTTCTACTTCTCTTAAATTCCACTCCTTTTTACTTTCCAGCTTCACTTGACTTCATTCCCTTTTAACAGACGGGCATTAAATAACACCAGTAATTAGTAAACGAAACAGAGCGCAAGACAATTTTAAGGCTCCAATGTAGAGCACGTTCGTATGTCAGCATGTAATGAATGCAAATGTGGCCTATGAAACAAATAGCTGAACACTGACTTTTCCACTGACAAAACATGTAAAGTGATGCCAGAAATACAAAGCACTTTTTTCTCACAAAAAAATTGGTTTAAACAGTGATTCTGTCACAAATCAGCTGAATGTGTTTCTCCATGAGGAATTTCTTTGCTACAAATCTCATTTAAAAGAGGTATGCAATTACATTATTCCAAAACTTCAACGCTGATAAAATGGCAAATGAGAAAAAAAATCCATGAAACTATTGGTCAACCCAAACTTGCACAAAAGGCAGTCTTTATAGTAACAAATAAGTTTTTGTACTTAGCAATGTCATGGCAACCAGCTGTCAACATTCGTACATAGAGATAAGGTCTCAAACAGGGAATGCTTCTGGTCTCCTACCAGGGTTTGCATTCTCTCAAAAAGTTGTCGTAATTTTTCACGATAGCATTTCCTTTTTTATGACCATTCAAAATTTCGCATCATAATTTTTAAAATTTCTGGCGTAAATGATTAAATATACAGTGCCTACCACAATAAGCAGTAAACGACAACGTTAACGTAGGCCTAGCCTATAGGCCTATAGCTTAAAACAACATTAGCGCAACTTATGGATAAATTTGAGTGTGAATGAAACAATTTAATATCAACCTGTTTTTATGATGAGAAACGATCCCTGGATAATAAAAAATATTTTCACTTCCCTCAAAGGGAAATTTAGCCGAAAATATCCAATATATTCCGTGTATGATCCAGCAACAGGTATAGCTTTACCTAACATTAGGAATATTAAACACAATGACAAATGTACATGGAGTATGTATATGGCAGTGCTTCGATCCGTAACATTCCTTGTCAATTGTCAAAAGTTGCAAGACATTGAGATAGACCATTATTTTTTTTTTGGTCGTTACGGTAAACTAGTAGAATGCATAGTGTGAACAATACTATATAATAATTCAGCAGGTGAGTGTTAGTGAGTTGAATTTTCTGTCGTAAACATGGACAAATCGAAATTTATATTTACGACTGAATTGTATTTTTGGTCATAAGTAAAATACCCATCGGGGTAAAAAATGCAGGTTTCGGCATAAAACGCACACCCTGTCTCCTACCTGATTATGTGAATCTCTTATCTTACCTATTTACTCATCTTGTGATGGCCCTACCTCCAATGACCATATTCAATGAAACTACCCTTACACAATGAAGTCAAACTTAAACCAAGCAGTCATTTTGTCCATATGTTTGTATTGGGGTTTGCGAATATTGTCGTGTGTAAAATTTTCTGCTGAAAATATACTAGTTGCTAGTAGTAGTTACATTACCATGTAATGTAAGATGAGCATCAGATGACCAAGCTATTTTTAGAGTTAAGGGAATGATACTCAGTGAATAAAGAAAGAAAGCTTGAACTTGATACGGTAAACTGTATATTCACAATATAATGGAAAGGATGTCAAGCCTAAATCTTGTGTGCAAATACTTTAGTAGTAAATGGATATACTGTATGCCACACTGTCATATGCAATGAAAAAAATAACTTGATCTGAATTCACTATGCACAAAAAGCATTAACCTAAAAAGGAGACTCTACTTGACAAGAGGTAGTATAAGCTATGAAGGATGATAGAGTCTTCGAGGCGGCTGCTTTGAGTATATCCTTAGTTGGCACACCCGCGAAGAGGGCTTTTGAAGCTGCCTGGACCCGAACCTCATGCAAATAAGATGTAGCAAGGGTTAAGTATATGTCAGCGATGTGAATTTAAGAAACCATTGTCTCTTTCCAATCTTTTGATAATGTTAGCTTCCATCATCCTTTTAACGGACACACATAGATCAAGCAATCAAGGAAAACTGGTTTTTAATACCTTCCTGACAGCAAACTTGGTTCCATGACAGTATGAGTTCATTACCATTCTTACACTAAAAACCGCCATGCAAAAATTGCATAATTATCAATGAAGACTTGCTGAAATGTATTCAACGATACACCCAACAGATCTAGACACTGACCTCATGTGGGCAAAGCATCCTGAATTTAAGCTCTGTTGACATGAATTTAATATAGTTGGCTGTTTCATGTAAAAGCATTCAGAATGTAAAAAAACTAGCCACAATTCACACTGGAATTCATTCATATTACCCTTTCTATGCTGTCAGTTCTGTTATACAGTACCTTTATCTTGAGAAGATATTTCTGTGGTGTGAAAGGAGGGAAGGACATACTACTTCTAATGTTATCCTTGGTCTGTTCAACCTTCCAAAATAAATCCTAAAGCTGAACACACAGGGACAACAAAACACGCAAAACAAGAAACAGAAAACATGTTAAGTGTTTTCTCACGCTGACGTCTATGTGCGTTGGACGAAAACAAAGATTAGCATTTTCAGCCGAAACACTTG
>WURT03626071.1:0-20255 GCA_009936505.3 Holothuria glaberrima | reverse complement strand
GAATAGAACATTCAATCTTTCAACTCATGAAATTATTCATACTATTGCACTCATAAACATTCATTATTTGTATAATACTGGACTGTGCATTGCTTATAAATAGTAACATAACCATAGTCCCAGGAACAAATTATTCCCTTACTTATAATACCGCACGGGTGGCACGGCATGGGGCAGATGCTACAATGGATTCTTAAAAATTTTCCAGAAAATTTTAAAATGAGCCACACTCAAAGGCTCAATAGATTTCTGTAGGGGGTTGGGTGAGGTGTGTTTCTGACTGATGAATCAATATTAATTATGTTTCATCACAAGTCGTTCTCAAATTATCAAAATTCTCGCAAATCCTTCTCAAAGTATCAAAATTTCCGTGGCCTCGGCGCGATGCAGCCTCATCATTACATGATCTACATTATGTTTACTAACAATATCGTCTCAAACATAATCGCATTATTCAATGGTGAGGGTTCAACAATTATGCAGATATTTCTTGTGCATTAGAATCATTATGGAGGAGCAGGGTATTGCAAGAATGCAAATTAAGTAGTTGAATTCAGGGGAAGACTCGCCTTCTGTTCGGTGAATTTATTTTGTTAGGAATTTAAGGCGTCTCAGTGCAACTTTTTCAGGCATCTAGCGCTTTCGGCGCTAACACGCGCTTGAGCGCATTAGCATGCACATCATTGCTTTTCCGCAATGATATGCATGCTAACGTGCAATCGAAGGCGCTAGATGCCTGACTTTTACGCAGTAACGTAATACAGCCATTGCTTTCTTGGCATCGGATGAAGCCTGCAGGGGGCCGCCATGGCACTTGTAATACGGCAAAGCAATTCCGCGAAACAACTATCAACTATTAATAAAACACCGTGGGTGTAAAATAAGATTAATAAGTGAGCAAATGCGACATTTAAGTTATATGTTTCACATGCAAAAGATTTTGTTCCGATCTATTCGGCGTAAACTAATCTTTTGCCGGAAAATCCGCTATCTCATCGGGAGAGACAGTTCAGCAACGTCAAACACACGTAATGAAAACTGTGTTGTGACGTCATCAAAAGGAACGCGTTTGCCGTATTACATCTCATACAGTGTGGCTTCATGTTCTACGGCAGCCTAGCATCAAGTAGGGAGTGATTTGCAGACGGGGTATATGGTGCTAAGTAATTGGGAGCCAAGCAATTGAGAATCCTGCATTTAATTAATTGAAACATTTGCCCAAGATACCTGTATTTTGCATATAAACCAACCACATTAATACCTAAACAAGAATTTTTCATGAGGAGGTCTAAACCCTCCACTTAACATACTTTTCCTTAACAGTCAACCAAAAGTAAGAATTACTTCATTGTGAAAGTTTTCCAACATAGGCTATGATCAGTTTGGGAAATTTGACAAAGATAGCACCATTTTGTTTCTAGCCTAAGTCATCTTAAATTAACAAAAATTTCTCAAGGGGTGGGGTGGGGAGCTCTTCCTAGGACATCACCTTCACGTGACAAAGGAAGAATTTGCTCTGGGTGCATACTACCCCGATCCCAAATACACACAATTTACACCCCCCTTGTGGACAGATGCACATATCTTGGGTGGGTTTAAAGCACCATCTTCTATTGTGCCCCCAATCACCAACCTCTGGTGGTGCCACTGTTGGGTTTCGTTCCACCTCCATTATCAGGATATATTTATATTCAATTTTAGGCTGTCAGCAAAACATACCGGTAGCCCTCAGAATTACCAATTTTTCATGGAATAATTTCCAGGAACATGAAACATCTGAAAACCTGCAATTTTGGGCATGCAGTTATGAGGCATGGGAAGTTCCATTTCTTGCAATCTAGCCTGGGGTTTATTTTTGGCAAAAAGCCCCCCTATAGCGGGATGCTCCGCAAGAATCAATAGTCGCGCTCCGCCTAAGTAGTCTCCCAGCGAATCTCACTCTCATCAGTCATTAAAAGTTGACAGCCCTATCTAGGACTACATTTCAGAATTCATCTGCGGATTAGGCTAGGCCTACTCAATCCAGAAAACACCAAAATACAGCACAATCAGGAAGACTCATTAGCCTAAAAGATATTTACTGCGACATTTTATTCATTTTAGTAATGACTAATGTTTTAGGCATTCACTTTTATTGCCACAAGGCCTGGGCCTATACTACAGCAGTATTCATCCAGATCGAGATCCCTGATGTGAACGTTACCCTCGGGGTAAAAGAAAAGTAGTACGTCCACTTATCGCAGGGGACCATATCTGACACTGGATCTGAGTACATGAGGCTCGAGGATTGATCGAGGCCTGCCAATTTGTAGCATTGTTCCTCCCAGAGGAACAAGTGGCGCCGCCAGTTTGGTGATGGGGGGGGGGGTATAAAACGTGCTTTAAGCCCACCCCAGATATATCCAGAAGCCGGCGTAAATTACTTAATTGTGCATAATTGCATCGAGAGTAGTTTGCACCCACAGCGAATCCTCCCTTTGTCACCTTTTGAAGGTGATGCCCTACGGCCCCCCTCCTCCCACCTTGAAATTTTTTATTCAGGTAGGATGGCTAAGATGCAAAAATGAACTATCTTTGACAAATTTCCCATCCGATCATACATTGTAAAACTTTCACAATTAAGAAAATTCTTACCTTTGGTTAAAGGATCCAGAGGTGTGTTGCCTGAGGGGAGGAGTAACAACTCTTCTCCTTGAAAAATTCTCGTTTGGTAAATTGGTTGGTTTAGATGCAAAATGCAGTTACCTTTGACAAATTTTTCCATTAATTGCATGCTTAGAAATTATCATTAGTAGGGATATTTTGGCTGTGGCATGGCACTCGTTATAAAATAAAATGTGTAACAAATATATGCTACGAATATTACCCTGTGGAGGATCCAGAGTGGGTACTGTGGATGCACGTGCAACCCCCCCCCCTCAATTTGTTTTTAAATTGAAAATTGATTAATTGTGCCTTTCATATTCTATCGCAGACAGCTCACTGTCGCACGCCTCGTCACGGTTTTGATAAAGAAACTCGTGCACCATATCGAGAGCACCATTTTTATTTAAGTCCTTCAGATGGACGACACTCTCCCACAATGGGTGAATGTGTGCACCCCAAACAAAAATTGTGGATCCGTCCAAGATACCGTAAATGCTACTTATGGTATTATACATAGATTCTCTAACGATGCTGGATCCCTAGAGAGGTCGAAGATGTATACTTTTGACGTAAAAGTGTTTGGTCAGAATAATGTACCATTGCCCAAGTAATGGTTATAAGATATGGAATGTGTAACGTGACAAATGCGCCCGAAGCGCGCCGAAATTCTGCGCTGAAAATCATGTCCATAACAAAAGTTGCATGCAGACTTTGCACTGAGACACTTTAAATTCTTAACCATATGCACCCGCCAATAAGAGAGCGAGTTCCCTGTCTACTACCTAGAAATGCACAAGTTTTCAATTTTCATTGAATATGTTTTCCCCTGAATTCCACTACTTTGCATTCTTGCAGTGCTCTGCTCCTCTTTAATGACCCCTATGCACAAGAATAATCGGCGTATTGATTGTAGAACTCTCACCATTGAATAATGTGAATATGTTTGAGACGGTATTGATAGTAGACAAAGCCAGGCTGCACGCGAAAGTTTCTTAATTCGAGAGGGACTTTTGAGAATTTTGATAGTTTAAAAACGATTTGTGATAAAACATGGTTAAAATTGATTCATTATTCAGTCAGAAGCACAGCTCACCCCTACAGAAATCTATAATTTAAACGCTTTTGTGGCCCATTTAAAATTTTCGGGAAAATTTTCGGAAATCGATTTGGGGGAGAGTCTCAGACTGCATACATTCTGTTTACACAATCGTAATGTGCATACGAGTAGGAACCCAGGAGTTAGGTGGGATTGGGGAGAGGGTTGGGGCGAGGTCGACAGAACGAAAATATGCACCCTCCCGGCCTCCCCAATCCCTCATTTGTTCATTCTGTACAACATATATGACTCCAAACTGCATCTAAGGACCGGTAGACCTAAATATACAAAAAGATTTGGGGGATGGGGAAGCCCCTTCCTTTAGGCCCCTCCCCAGGACAGCTGTTCGAAACAACGTTCATCCCCGAGCGCCCACCCAGTTTAGAGCAGTTTTATACGCCTATGATAACGTGAGTGCGTAAAACGATTTCTGTTACGGTACGAAGTTTTGAACCGAAAAGTTCTTGTGATCATCTAAGTTAGATGAACAGCTACCTCCATACACACAGAATAAACACTACATGTTTCTATCGACAAGGTATTTAACAATGGGATACCTACTCTTCACCAGGACTCAGCTTTAACAAGCTTTCATATAGTAAAGGATCATGCGACAATAACGGTCGTAATTTGGTTCCCATAGCAACGTGGAAATTTCTAAATTGCCAGAAGGAATAACCCACAATTGCATATCGACCCAGTGCTATGCGACTTTTACACATTCAAAATCGATGATTATTTCTCCAGAGGAGAAACCATTTCTTCTAACCTAAGCAAATTGCCAACCTCCAAGCTGGGAGCTATTGTAGGCTATTTATGTAACAGTTGGCTGAGGGCCATTATACAAAATGATTTTGACGAATGTCAATACTAACATATCTTTGGACGTTTGTTAGTTAGTGAACAATAACACTGACATGAAAACATGCGACTAGAACAGTAGAATATAATATTACAAGGAACAATAAAACCACGCATTAAACTGCCATTCGCTCATCATATCCATGTTTGCTAAGTTGGAAAGTACCTATTAACTTACGCCACCAGACAACGGAAGACTTAATGACTGATTTAAAGTTCTCATATAAAGTTTTCGTATGGAGCTGAAATTGCTCATTCACCTTGAAATATCGTGTTACGTATTGCACAGTAACGCTAAACGATAACCTGAGGAATTTGAAGGCAAATACATTTAAATTCTCATTAAAACTTAAAGGGTTATTCTCATCATCCCAGACGGTTTCAATTCTCCAAACCATGCAACTTGTAGCTCCTCCTATAACTTTGTAAAGCTCCTCCTTGTGCAGACACAAACCAATTTTATCGCTTAAAGCCATGTCCTGGTGAGCATACAAGGCTGTAACGTGTGATCCAAGTGCTCTCTGCATTGTGTGGAATGTAAGCTACTCTGCATCAACTTTGCTGGCAATCAAGGAGCAGTCACCAACTGAGAATTTTGATACCCCCACACTAAAAATATCCTTTGGGGTGACGAGATATGGCCTTTGGGGCTGATCATCATTTTTACATTTTATCAATAATTAATGATAGGCTGCATAAGTAGAATAGAATTTACTGCGTGTAGGTGAATTTTGAGGTTTTTACCGCATAGGGGGAAAATGTAGAATTTGAGCATAAATTACAATTTGCTCTAAGTGGATGGAAATCTTCATCACCTAAGTGATAGTCACACCACTAGCTCCCAAGCCCAAAAAACATTTCGTGGTTGTCATCCACACATTCCTCAAACGGGATTCAAATGGACTTTTCAATGTTTTCTTAATACTTTTTGCTGGGCCTCCTCAATAATGAAGCGATGAATAAACTAAAAACAGTTTATAACCCTCTTCGGTTATCAGACATCATTTCCGACCTTCCAAGGCTAATATAGACCCTCATTAGTCGCTAAAAATAGCTAAAATCCGAGATTATCATCTGATCATAGGATAAGCGACAGTTGGAAAGGCAAGATCTCTTTCTACCGTATATCAATCCTAACACAGTCGTAATGGTGTCTTTGCCGTAATTTTTAAGTTTAAGCTAAAGTGGTTTCTTAGGGTGCACTTGTGAGTACTTTGCAGTCAATTTCATAAACTTAAGTGAGGACCAAACTTCGTTTTGTGGTATTTTTTTTATCAGAAGGGATCTGAAAAGGTATGAACTTTACTTCTTAGTATGCATAGCCTCAAAAATTTAGATTCAGAAATTAGTTTTTGTACCAGAAAGGAATGCAAATTTTCTTAACTTTGAAGACGTTTTGCAGCTGCTATGAGGTAATTGTACACTGTACATCTGTTTCTACCTACTGCACTGACTGTTAATTAAACAACTGTACAATGTCTTTTGAAAAATTTATATACATTTTCTCGTAAGTAAATTAGGATAACAGTCGTTCTTTTGGCACGAGCAAAGTTTTGGACAATTTTTTTTACATTTGACTGAAGTTTAAAGAGATTATGAATTATAATTGGACGAAGAATGGTAGGATAACGGGTCGAGGACTCAATGGATTTAGTAAGGTGGTCAAAATCTGATTAAAGAGCAAGTCTCAAGACAATTTTTCAATGACGAGGGCTCTTTTCAGAACGAAATCGCCCTGGCCAATTTAATAAGGGTTCTTTAATAAGGGTTCTTTTTTTTAGAGACGACGAGGGCTTTTTAAAAATTTGGGAAAATAGGAGTGTATCTAAGTTGTAACAGCTAATAAGTTGGAAAATTTGCACTTTTACTTCTATCAATAAAAGTACATAGACAATGACAATTGAACAAAAATGAAAGTTTTTTTAACGAAATCACAATCACGTCAGGCGTACTGTGTAACCGGCCTGTACAGTACACGCTGTTCTTCACGTATCTCAAGTGTGAACCGTACCCTGAATCGCACGGGATGTACACTCTTACAACAGCAGCTAAAAGGTACAAGTACCCTAACCAGGGACTATATCCAGGAATTTTCAATAGAGGGGCACAAGGTTTGATTTGATCACTGTCCCAGACGAGGGCCGATCTAAAGGGACCGGGGTCCTCCTTCCCCTTTAGAAAATTTTGGCTTTTGGAAGAGGGCTGAGATGCTAATTGGTGCTATGTTTGAATCATTTTGAAGCATTTCCTTTTTTTGCCTCAAATTTTTTTCACGCCGTTGACGGTCAATGTACTAGGGGCGCTTGTTGCGCCCACCTTTTGATCCGCCAAGGGGAACGTACGTAAGGTAGTATGCGTCCAGAACCGTAGTACAGTGGCCTATTTAAAGTACCTCGGCATATTTTAAACTATGATTGTCTGTCAATGCGACAGCGCCGTGCAGCCTGTGGAGTGCGGCCGTGGCGGTCGTGCGATATACGACCCGGCAGTTCTAATTTCGCTAATTTGGTACCAACGTTATAACTGATATGGAGCATGAAATCATAACTTTCGATGGGCGAGAAAAGCTGAAAACAACTTTTCAAAATGAATGGGATCCTTGGAATGAATACATTTTGCTAAAAGACCATCAACAGATTCTGACAGATCGCAGGGGCGATTTTGGTAATATATATATATATATATATTTCGCCCCCCGGATTTTTTTCAAGGGGCGATTTTGTAACTTTGATGGGTGAATCGCCCACCGCCCCTGTGTATTTTGAGAGCTGTTAAAGAGTACTGTTATAATTGGAATTGAACAATTTCACCAAGCAACAAAGACTTTGGTTTTACTCCATTCCTAATAGCTCCACAATCAAATCACACACTGCAGTCATCACAAAACTAATTGGCAACACCTTTTCTGTACTCCTTATATGTTTGCTTAGTTTTAGTTATATACATATACATTTTAGTTAAATACATGATGATATAACGATGCGTATAATGGGAAATGCTCGTAACTTAACAAGAGCCTATTAAGAGTACATTCGAAACTCAAAAAACGCGTTAAATAGACGCCTCGCGTTAAAAAGACGCTTAGCGTCAAGTCGCGAAGTATTTTGACGTAATCAGAACGCAGATGCATGATGAGGTAACAATGCGTATAATGGAAAATGCTTGTAACTCAATAGGAGCTTATCAACAAGATAAGCTCCTATTACGATTGTGATTACGTCACAATGTTAAGCGCCTTAACTCTAAGCGTCTCTTCAAGGCAAGACCTCTTTAACGCGTACGTTTTGATTGCATACTGTTATCTTTTAAGTTTTGAGTGTACCCTGTCAGTTACTCACACTGAAGAAGGTGCTAGGAGCACCGAAAATTTTGTGAATAAAAATACAGTTGATTTGAAAAAGACATCAAACTTTTCGCTCATTTTTTCTGCTATATATATATATATATTTATATATATATATGTATATATATATTTATTTATTTGTATAAATATAAGTATATATGATTAACTGAAGATTTAGTTTATTGCTTCATGTATTTTTAAACATTATTTTTCTTCAAAAAAAAACTGCATGTATCATGTGATAACAAAGCGAAAAATTAAGTTGGGTCCGAACAGCAGCTTAAGCACATAAATTGTGAATATGTCAAGTGGCAATTCCCTGTACTGAGCAAGGTGACCTACCCGTTACTTAGATTGGATTTCATCGTTAACTGCATTGAATGCACTTGTAAAATGATTTCGAAGCATTAGTTTTTTCAGTGAGTTACTATCAACTAGCAACTCCCTGCTATTTTATCACTCATCTTTGCCTGCGCGTTTAACCAGGAAGTTGCTATTTGACAAATAACAACTCCCTGGCTTAAATTATTGTATAGCTCCGGGCGCATATATCATATCAGGGATTGTTATTTAAGCAACTCCATGATCATATGGTATCAATAGGATTTTATCCATAGAGAATTGGAACCTTTATAAAATGGGATCGGAAAAGAAATCTGTCTCTCGCGTGCCACAGTTGCAGTTTTAAAATATGTGTCTCAGTAAAAAGGATTGGATCGGGATGGAAATTTGAGGTAGGTTGTGAGAACACACTGTTAAAACTGTCTGTTAAAAGTTGTAGAATTACAGAACAAAAAATGAAGATATGCAGTGCTATCAATTTTTAAAACTAATTAACAGCACTTTTCTGTACTCCTTATGAGCTGCTCAACATCTTTAAAATTTTGTAACTCTGAGGTCAATCAACCTACAGTACCCCCAAGTAAAAGTCTTACATTGGGTGACGAGTATCTGTCTGTAACATCCGCTTGTTTCCAAGTTTTATAAAAACGAAAAAATTTCTCAAAATTTGTCGCCTATTATATTACGATTAATGCTATTGGTTGCAGTGGTTTACGGGGAATCGATCTTAAGGTCAAAAGACAAAAAGCCAAAACTAGGAATATCGTTTTTATCCCAGCATAACCAAATAACAAAAACGTTTGACTGTTTTATGGACTATAAAATCTAATCATCATCAACCTTAGTTTTCCCAACTTTGACCAACTGTGTGACCCTGCGTGGCAGGCGAACTTTTTCGTCCAGCTAATCGCTACGAGAAAACGGAGGGCGGCGGCCAAAGAGGGGTGGCAGCTACGGAGGCGCTATACGCAGGCTAAGTCTTGGCTAGCCTTAATATATCAGACACAGCACTAACTTCATATTGTCACTCGGGAGTTCAGTGATAGATGATAACATTTAATAACCAACATATAAAATTTATACATTTAGGGAGAGGAAGCTAAAACACCTGGTAATTCATCCTTGCATCAGTGCAGCAATTCCTATAGAGTAACAGATTAGTCGATCTGCCAGTATGTTAGACTACAAACAAATCAGAGTAATCTGTCTTCAAAGCTGATTCATGATTCACGAGTTTGAATGAGGGTGGTCGACATTTAACATTTAAACACATTATTTCTTTTGTAAAAATTTTCAAACGAAAGTGGAAGACCTCTTGAAGGTTTTTCTCCTTCCAATCATGCTACGCGGTCAGTGACGTACGCAGGATTTCTCTCAAAGGGGGGGGGGGCATGCAGTATGTTGTGTGATCGCCGGCCTAGGGGTCTAAGGGGAGGGGGCCCCCTCCCCTTAGAGGGTGTCCCCCTCCCCTTAGAGAGTTTCCCCTCCCCTTTGAAAATTTTTGAAAAAATAGGTGTCCTTACATGTAATCTGGTGCCACATAGTTATGCTACCTTTTGAAGTAAACTTTGTGTTACAACATTTGCGTATTTTTAGGACCTAAAAAAAAGGGCACCAGTTTGAAAATTTTTGAAAATATAGGTTTCCTTACATGTAATCTGGTGCCACATAATTATGCTACCTTTTGAAGTAAAATTTGTGTTACAAAATTTGCGTATTTTTAGGACCTAAAAAGGGCACCAGTTATTGTCGGCCTGGGGGAGGGGTATAAGGGAAGGGGCGTGTCCCCCTTCCCCTTTGAAAATTTTTGAAACATTAGGTGTCCTAACATGCAATCTGGTGCAACATATGTTACCTTTATAATAAAAATTTGTGTTATAAATTTTACTTATTTTAGAGACTAAAAAAAAAAAGAAAAAAAAAGTGGCATCAATGAGAGACCCATGGGGGGACCCCCCCTTCCCCTTTGAAATTTTTTGAAAAATTGGGTGTCCTTATATGCAATCTGGTACCACATAGTTATGCTACCTTTTGAAGTAAAATTTGTGTTACAAAATTTGCGTATTTTTAGGACCTAAAAAAAGGGCACCAGTTTGAAAATGTTTGAAAAAATAGGTGTCCTTCCATGTAATCTGGTGCCACATAATTTTGCTACCTTTTGAAGTAAAATTTGTGTTACAAAATTTGCGTATTTTTAGGACCTAAAAAAGGGCACCAGTTATCGTCGGCCTGGGGGAGGGGTATAAGGGAAGGGGCGTGTCCCCCTCCCCCTTTGAAAATTTTTGAAAAGTTAGGTGTCCTAACATGCAATCTGGTGCCACATATGCTACCTTTTGAAGGAAAATTTGTGTCATAAATTTCACTTATTTTAGGGACTAAAAAAAAACAAAAAAACAAAAATGGCATCAATGAGAGACCAATGGGGGGACACTCCCTCCCCTCTGAAAATTTTTGAAAAATTGGGTGTCCTTACATGCAATCTGGTGCCACATATGCTACCTTTTGAAATAAAATTTGTGTTACAAAATTTGCGTATTTTTAGGATTTAAAAAAAAATTGGCATCCGTCAGGGGGCATGGCCCAATGGCCCCCTACGTACACCACTGCTACGCGTCGACCCCCCCCCCCCGACACACACACCACTGAGCCCTCTGATGCACTGTACTGGAAATAAGTTACGCATGCACGCGATCAAACGGCGGAAATAAAACAAGCTTTGTATAGGCCCATGTCGACGTGCCTAAGGTCCTCAAATCAGGGAGCTGCTCAAATCTCCATTCCTCAGGAAACAAGGTTTCAGTGGCTTACGTCACTAGTCGACTTTTTTTTTTTGTCATTTAAATATAATACAAGTTACTCATAGTTAGTTTTGCCGATCTTTAGAAATTTACACGATTGAATGAATCTCGAGTTATTTGTGACGCGCACTATTCAACTCAATTGTGGGAAAACACCTGACGCGTTTAGGTCACAGGGAACAAGATTACTCGTCACCGTAATGGATGACTGGTTAAAGTTGCTAAACTTGTTTTGTACACAAAAGTTACTTCAATACAGAAATACCACCAGCTGTTAGAGGAACCAGGTGATCGAACCATGGAAGTACTAGTATGGAAGTACTAGGTAGTATATGGAAGTGTACTAGGTAGTACTTCCATGATCGAACTGTGTTGCAGGAGTTAAAATGAGGAAGTGAAATAGGACTAAGCATACTGCATTAGTGCAGTGAGGTGCAGTGATGCAAAATGTTATAAGTACCTAGCAAAGAGAACGACCGATTTGTTACTACTGTATAAACGCATAGTATGTGCTATATCTCTCATAGGCTACGCTAAACAGTAATTTTGTTCAATTTAAAAAGCTGGGCATAGGCGTAGGAAGTTGTCCAAAACTGTGGGGAGGGGGTGAACGTTGTTTCGAACCACCGTCCTAAGTTAGTGGAGAGGTTTAACGGGAGGGGAATGTTTTAATATTTTAGGGTCCTTAGATGCAATTTGGTGCAACATATCAGCAAATTTTAAGGGAAATTACTGCATTGAATTTTTTGACAATTGTACAGAGACTAACAAATATAATTTTTTCCCTGGATTGAGGGGGGACTTCCTACGCCTATGTAGTTGGGTAAAACTAGTCCATCTGTATAAAAGACTTATTTCAGCGTTATGACTGTAAGTTGATCGTTAAATGTTGCAAACATTTAGAACTAAAAGCTGAGAGGATTCAGCATGGACGTGCTCGAATGACTTGGAAGTAGCCATGTGTCAGAGGTGGGTCTGACTTCCAGTACCCCTGTTTTAACCCCCCTTCCCCATTTCTGTTCAATTCATAGCCAGACAAAGGCAGACAAAGTACTGAAGGGAGGCGAGATAGCTTCGAGGGAATCGAGGAGGAAATATTTTCAGGGGTGAGAGTATAAAAATGTATATAGGCAATGGTAACTTGGATTTTCTAGGGGTCATTTTCCTACTAAGGTTCTCCCCTTGCCTTGCCTTGCCCCCACCCTCCTCCCCGGCTACGAGTTTGTCAGTTCGGTGCGTGAAGGAAACCCGTAAGAGGGCTATGCAGGCTGCCACAGTATGAGGAAACCTAAAGAAAATTACGCAAAAGATCATTTACCCATGCACTATTGCAGTATCGAAAACGTCTTGTCGATGATAGAGAAGGTCCAATTACTTCAAGAATTGTAAATCGAACACCAAACAATATTTTTCAATCTTATCATTTATATTCACTTCACGCAGTTCCCTTTTCCACGGCCACGTTTGAGAATCACTGGTCTAGCCCACACCCACTTGGACTGTCGGGGTACATTTGGCTGGACTAGAACCCCAAGGCGCCTATAAGTGCCATGGACAAATTAACTCGAACATCGGACCATGTGGTGTTCCGTGTTGTTCTGTTTTCAGCGCGTCGAAAAAGATGTTCCTTTAGTACTGCATGAACTGTCTATAGCCCACTGCATGAACTGTCTATAGCCCACACCAGCTTGGACTGTCATGGGTACATTTGGCTGGACTGGAACCCCAAGACGTTTATAAGTGGTGGATATATACTTATGTGTAAGGTAATATTGCCGACGGTCCTCAAATATTTCCTGATTGAAAACATTCTTTACATAAATTTTCCCTAAAAAATAAAGGGACAGAGCCCTAAAATGTCATTTTCAACAGGAAAAGGTAGTGCCCTCATACGCCCATTGGCCTTCGGGTTACCATAACGCACTTCTTATTCAAAGTTGTGGTAGCCTACCCCTACACGGTGGACTGCAAGACAACAGAAATCATTGAAAGTGACCGATAAGTACAAGCAAGGTATAGCAGTATCAGTACCGCCTGGGATAGGGAATGGCCAAGCATGAATAAAAAACAATCACCGTGGATACATGGCTGCAATGCTGGCTTACCCCCCCCCCTTTATACAAGGTAGGAGAGAGACCACCAATAGCCTATCGATGTGTAATCAAGTTTGTCTTCGATTGGAGATTAAAAGAATACCAAGTAAAAAAGACTTAGTGAATCCTGCTATCGTGAACTTATGGTAGCGCACCACTAATTATTGCCCACATTGACTTACTAAATCAAGCTACTTCCCCGCCCCCTAGACCCTTGTAAAGTTTTCAATCTGGACATGCTACCCCTCTGGTTAAAGCCCACAATGTGGGCTTTTTTAGCCTTTTCAAATTTCCATACCATGACCATTGAAATTTTGAGCTAGAAGGGTCTGAATAATAGAAACATGTCACCAGCCCTGATTTCTACTCAAAGACGGCACTTCACAGGGTGGAGTAGTACAAGGGTCGATTCCCCAACAAAACAATATGCCAATCACAAAGCCAGTCTTTTACTTGGGGATTCGTAAACAATTTTTGCTGCCAGGCTTCTCCGGGAGCGGCTATCGGAAGATACTGATAATAAGAACAATATGGATAGTTTCTGAAAGATTTGAGAAAATTCTGATAGTTTGAGAACCATTTGTGATATAGGAAATGATTTCAATAGATCCATCACTCGGTCGAAACCACACCTCACCCTACCCCCTACAGAAATCTATGACTCAAACGCATTTTGGGGATCATTTTAAAATTTTCAGAATTTTTTCAGAAATCGATCCCCTCGCCTCCTGCGGCCGGAACCACTATTACTGCATGACTTAAAGATAAGAGTCAATGTTACAAATCAACATAACTGATAAATTGGATAATTCATCCGTTCGACAAAACACTTCATCTTATCGACAAAACACTTCATCTTACCGACTTCATAGAATTCGCATCCCCAAAAACGTAACTAGGCAGCTAAATAAATAACAAAAAATAAGAAAATCCCTTCGCAGAAATACCAGGACCACTTTTTGTTTTCCGTCCACTTTGTAATTATAAATTATATTTGATCGAAGCAGTAACGAAGTGATCATCGTTTCCTCACCATCATTAAAAAATGAGATGAACATGCAAAAATTTTTGTGCAAGCTTGTAACCTTTTTATAGTAAGAAAAAAATCATATGAGCTTACCATATTTCTTCATTTCTCCATCGTCTTCAGGGTATCTTTTCCCCATATTTCTATGCTTCAATTTTCCAAAATTTTTTATACTGAATTGGCAAGAACTAACGAACAGGGTCTTTGCCGCTGTGCAAATGACAGTCCTGGAAAGAACAACTCTGCCAGATTTGGATCTTTTCACCTGTTAAGTTCCGCGTCGTATACTATTAACAATGCTACTCTCAGTGGAGACTACAGCATGTCCGTGCGTTTAGCTGTGTAGTGGTTTGCATTTGTTCAACGTCTGCTTCAATAAACTCGTCTCTGTTTATTTGCCAATAAATGCCGACATGACGCAGGTTTCTATTTTGTTTGCTTTTTTGTTCCACGAACGAAAGGAATCGTCATTGTAATCATAGAAGTTCAGCTGATTCTTTGTGAACTGGGAAAATGCAGTTATCCATTTTAATTAGTATAGGCTACGTCGAATAACCCAGGTGTGGCTCTAGTTAATCGAGTAACAATAGAAAGATTGGTAGATTCATGTAGAATCGCCCATTGGAATTTTTAATAGGGCCACGTAATATTTTACGTTCTGAAACAATAAAAAATTTAAAAAGATGAAAGTAGATTTGTAAGATTTAGATCACGTTTTATGGAACTCCTTTTTACTTTCTTAATCTGGAAGATGCGGAAAATCCCAAACAAAAGCGTTATTTTTCTCTAATTTTCAATGTCATTTTCAACACGTAACCCACCTTTAATGGATGGCTTGAACTCAATAGTACAGTGGTACTATTGAGTTAAAGGGGGCGTCAAGTTTCCTTGACAACAAAAACGAAAGCTACCAATTCATTACAGATTCAACTAACTTCAGTGATGCTTAGAAGATGTATGATCTAATGTGATTTCTTCCATTTTCCACATTGTTGTTTCGTCGACAGAGCAGTAGCAGTAGAGAATTGACAGATGTTCTGATGATGATGGCGCCTGCCAAATAAACTGTGTGAACTGTACAATCTGGCCCGTTCTGAGCCAACTCTGGTGTAGGGAACGCCATTGCAATACATCGGTACAGTGGGGGAACAAAGGGTAGGAGAGAGAGCCTCCTTCACAGGCCAGGGGTGCAAAATGAAGGTAGACGAAAAAAGATAAATAAAGAAAAATATAGGAAAACAAAAAATGAGAAAAAATGGAAAGAGGAGAATGAAAATGAAAACTTGTGTACCTTCAGCTCCCCTACAGCTCCGGCTCCGGTAGACACTGCACTAGCTATCTTCGAGTCGATAGATTATCGTTGGTCCCAGGGAGTTGTCAGGGTATAAGAATTCCTTGCTAAATACTGTATGTTGACCATGATGGTTTTGCCCATATTCAGCCTTCAGAATTCAAGCAAGTATTTCAGTATTTACAATCCAAGTATGCTGTCGTGGATTCGAGTTAAGCTCGGGAGTTGGAAGCTGGAACTAGTTTTGGGCTGTGTATTTCTTGCTACTATACGTTAATCATACATAGATGCAAAAATGTTCTTTTGTCGCAAGAAAATTACACCGCCAGCAAAGTGTAACTTAAATCATACTTTCAAATTCTATGGCAGGTTTGCCAAAAATCGATAGATAATTAGAGTAAAAAGTCGATAGCCGGTTCAAATCTCAAAAAAGCGGTATTCTACCGCCCATATCGGTAGACTTAGCAAGTATGTTCCTTATAGACATACTTATCGTAGATGCGACGGACACGTCACTGCTGACACATCCGCACATCGAGCCAGAGATTTGCCATGCACGTTGTGCGTAGGCCTATGATGGCGGAGGTGTCTTATGGGAGGAGGTTCCCCTCCACTCTCAGTTGAGCTGAAAATTAAAATTTAGAGGATTCTGGATGCATGTCAGAGCCTAAAAAAGCAATAAAATTTCCTGACGGTTCATTTCCTACATATATTTCTTCAGTTTTTCATTCGTGGGTTATGAGGTGGGTATACATAAGGTCTATGAAACCTTATGCCAAATAAGAAGAGGGCGTTTCAAAACTGCATTCTGGGAAGGATTATTCCATGAACAGACTACCAAAGTAGATCGTTACCATGGAGAACACTGATCGTCGGTCACAATGCTCAAGCTGGCGGGTTGGAATTATCCTTCACATGGTGCTTCACGATCTGCTTTTAGGCATAAGGTCTATGGTGTGCCTAGCAGGCCCGTAACCTAGACTTGGAGAGCAGGGGGGAGGGGCAAACCAAGCTCGGAGGGGGGGAGTTTTGTTTAATGGACAAGCATAAATTTTCACAGAATACCTCACCAAGTCATTGAAATACACAAACAGCTAGGGTCAGTGGCTGGGAGGGGGACTACAGTATGTTGTTTGATCGCTGGCCTGGGCAGGGGTCTAAGGGGAAGGGGATGTCCCCCTCCCCCTTTGAAAATTTTTGAAACATTGGGTGTCCTTACATGCAATTTGGTGCCACATATGCTACCTTTTGAAGTAAAATTTGTGATACAAAATTTACGTATTTTTACGAACTAAAAAATTTAAAAAAAAAATTGGCATCCATGAGGGGGTGGCATGGCCGAATGCCCTCCCCCCTGTGTACGCCACTGGCAAGGATATGGACTAAGAAAGATATTGCTGACATTATCTGAGTTTGGGGGAGTAATTCAGTAGTTTAAATTTCTAATTTTCTGCAGGCTCCGTAAATTTTGAGGGCGCTCATACCATGAGCTTAATTTTCTCATGCTAACTTTATTTGTAACCCACAAACGATATTACTGAGCCTATGAAATAATCATAACCAAAGCAGCAACACACACGATATGTATAAATCTAAATGGAATAGTAGGCCTATAATATACCTCTAATAGGTAGTCATTGTGTCATGGAAGGGGGAGAAGTGATTTTTGGGATACTATTAATCAGCTGTGATTGTGTGATCTGAGACCTAAGTAAGCTGTCAGGTCCTGGTGGTCATGAAAATTCAAAGTTCCCCCATTGTTTGCAGATATTTGGCCAGTAGTCACAAAAAGAAAAACAGCCAGTAATATTCTCATTCAAGATTTGCAAGAGAGTACCTTCTATGAAATGTAGCCTAAACTTCAAATGATTGATGGTTCATACGTAACCAACAGCAATTTGTCAGGGGATAAATCAGAGCCCCTTCTATTCCACTTAAAATTACAATAGTTTCGCTTAACCCTTGAGCCTTCACGTATAAGGCGTATCATGCTTTATTGCCTAGAAACATTCAAAATTATTTCTCTATTTCGACAAACAACTATAATACCAAGCAAAGTGGGAATCTTCGACAAAATCGTGTCAAAACAACAAAGAAACAGCTCTGTATATCATATTGTGGGGTAAATGTTTGGAATTCTATTTCAAAAAATATCAGAGAAAGTAGAAGTATAAGTTCATTTAAATATAGTTTTAAGAAGCTTGTAATTGCTTAGTAGACTATGCAACCATCACATTTTTCATATCTCATTTTTACATTTAATATTTTCCAGCATGATGTCGTCACTCATTTTGTAGTTATTCGTAGTTATATTACAGAAGTTACATTAGCTTAAGGGGGGGGGGGGGATGTTAAGAAGTCTTGACCTCTCTTTCCCCCTTTTCTAGTAATTTAATCACACTTGTTAAATGTTGTATATATGTTGCATATATTGTAAATATTGAAAATATAGTTGCTAGAAATAAACAATAAACGAATCCTGTGGGAGGCCCAGGGAGTAAGGGGAGGGGATGTCCACTCTACTTTGGAAAATTTCGTTTAATTATGTGTGCTCAGATGCGAAATGGTGCAATAATTGACAAATGTTTCGTCATATTTTAAGGCCTGAAATAGTACTACAAATTGGACGGATCTTTTCCCAGAAATCAGACAAAACTTCTGTTGTCTCATCTGACTGGGCATTTCTATCATACATCTCCAGAAATTTGGTAGTTTCAACATATAGCCTTATTGAATGTCATCAAACAACGGCGATCCCATTATTCGACGAGGGTGCAGTTCCATGTATCCCTTGCACATGTCCGTCTTGGTGGAGCGGTCAGCGTATGCGTTCATGGTGATTACTGCTAAGTTAGCCAATTTCTCTGTTGACATCGTATTTCGGAGCGACTTGTCTCACACACGAAAATGATCTCTCAGCCTGTATTATCCCTATTGGCAACACGGACAGAGGGGTGGACTGAGCAGTCGGGCAACCGGGCACTGCCCGAGGGCCCACACAGATAGGGCCCACAGTCGTTCAGAAATTTTAATGAAAATCGGGAAATTCGGAAATCCAGGGAAATAACAAATCGGAGAAAATAGGAAATAGTCTGAAGCTGGGAAGTTTCTATGTGGGATAGGTTGTGGCCATTATAAGTAGTGTCGGTGAGGGAAGGTTGATTCAGGTTGGAAAGGAGGAAGGCCCCATACCCATTTTGCCCGGGGCCCAATTCATTGTCAGTCCGCCCCTGCACGGAGAGAATCTTCAGTTCTCTTACGTTGGGAAAGAAATTGGCATCTGAATGAGAAGGCAAAAGGCTTGTTACTTTCGTTGTGGTTATAGACAACTGTCGTTTCAATTAATTCATCCACCTCTTTATCTCCCTTTGAAACTAAGGCTGGTGCCAGCGACATGACGTGATTTCACTTAGCAAAAAGGCTTCGACCTAGATCCTCCGCTTTGGCAGTACTCTGTTTCACAATAACCTCCGAAATTAGGGCGCAAAGCTCGTAATGCGCTTATTAACTCTGACTGAATCGAGCTTTCATTTCACTGCATATTACGTCAAGAAATGGTATTGCCACAGTCCTCTTCCAGTATTCGGCGATGGACTCAGATGGAAGGTTTCTTCGTTGTATTTGTCTTCCCCAAACTCTTGGTAGTTCCTCAATTGATCCAACTTGTTTAGCTAGCTCCAGAACCTCCCCTCCAGAACATTTCCCTTAGACCCCCTCCCAGGCCGGCGATCAGGCCCGGCAGTTGGCCCCATCCAACAAAAAATCCTGGATACGCCAGTGTCTTGTCGTAAGTACACGTTTTGTTGTTTGAACTTCTGGAGACAGGACATGGATGATGGATTCTGAAAACGTCTGCCGCTTTTTAAAATGAAATTTAACCTCATTATATTAAAAACAAAATTTTCCTTTTATAAATGGATGCCACAGTTGGGGGGGGGGGTAGCCACCTTAGTCACCGCTTGTATCCTGCCATGGTGAGGGCTTGAGGAGGTTTGTTGACAGCATACCCTTCTCTTGGACAACATACCCTCCTATTTCACCAAACCAAAAATTACAATTCGCTGATAATGGACGTTTTTCATACAAGTTCGATCAGTTCCGAAAATTTCCTACAAATAGCACCGTTTTGCATCTAAGCCACCTACATTAACAAAAATTTGTCAAAGGGGAGAGGACATCCCTTCCTAGTACGACTGTAAAATAGCAGGAACGTGTAAAAAGGCACATTTTTGCAGACTTGGGGACTGACTGAGTTCGCATTACGACGTCGTTCAGGGCGTAGCGAAGATGTAATCTTTGGGGGAATGTAAAGATCATGTTATGCTGACAGATCTTGTGATGCGTAAAACGAGCGCGAAGCGCGAGCTTTAGCGGGTGGGTTCCATGGGCCGCCTTAGGCCCCTGGTGGGGTCCAGGGGCAAAGCCCCGGTTGGGGCCCAGGGGGCAAAGCCCCCGGAAGCTCTGAGGTTTCAGCATATTTCTGGGATAAAAATAAGTCCCAGGATAGGTATATTTTGGTTCAAAATACATTGTCCAATGCCAAGATTCCTAATGATTTTAATGTGTTATGCAATTCCTCCCATCACGCCACTACACTTTAGGAACTGAACCTAACGTTCGGAATTTGAACACTCTGTCTTCAGCATTTGAACACAAGACTGGTCCGGCGTTCAAATACGGTAGGTGTTCAATTAAGCGTTCATCGTTCAAAATTTGAGAAAAAAGTGTTCAGAATCTAAACACAAGCGTTCAATATAT
>WURT03625961.1:0-20255 GCA_009936505.3 Holothuria glaberrima | reverse complement strand
ATTGTCTCATAAACCGTCTCGACTCCAAATTTGGCAAAATAACGGACTCGGCTTCGCCTCGTCCGTTATTTTGTCAATTTGGAGTCTCGCCGGTTTATTCACCAATAATAGTACGCCAAATGCGATTTATTCCTTAAATAGCAGACCTCTGGCATCCCCTGCATTAATAGTCACTACACTTTCTTAATAGGACATCATAGACAGCTGCCCTTCCACCCAGCTACTTCATAAAAGAGTCTCCTATTAACCTTGCAATTAAGAAAGGATTAATCAACACTGGACCGGCATTAAGTAGAGGATAATGCACAATCGGGGGTAAATGCAAGCGATGCACGAGGGCCCAGCCCAAGTGCATCTAGCTATAGCATTAACCCCAAGAGAGCATTGTCCTCTTCTTAATGCAGGTCCAGTGCTGATTAACCCTGTTCAATCATACACAACAAGAAGGGAGGGAGGGAGGGAGGGAGGGAGGGAGGGAGGAAGATGAGACGTGATCACAACCATTCAATACAATATTCTTGTGGAATTAAAAAAGTACTATTAAACAAAATTAATTCAATGAAAATATTCATAAATCATGATATATGTGACTAAATTTGGGGGGAAAGTGTTCCTCTTTAAAGACTTCAACAGCCGCAGATGACAAAAAGTGAACAGTTGGTAACAAAACTCGAGGTGTTATGATCCATGGCAACACCCTAGCCACGAAATCTCTCATTTGTATCATGTACATTTGCACTGCACAGAGCTGCACCATTAATATTCACTATATGGCTGAAGCATGGGCTGCATTTTTGGTTCAAAGGTTCAAATGGGCAATCTCACTAAAAAGTCAAAATTGTCCCAACCAATTTTCTTAGAAGGTGCAGGGTTTTCCAGCACACAATTTTCAAACCTTACAGGATTGTTGAGAAAAGTGCAGGAATAATGCAATCCCACTGCCTAATGTGAACACTGCCTGTGACCCAGTCATAGAACCCTGTCATACCTTCTGTCCACTGTAATTCCATAGAATACCAAAACTCTAATGGCTTGACAACTTTGGAGACTTTAGAAAGACTTTTTATGACCTCAAATGATCTTTTGTTACTAATGTGACAAGATTTGTGACCAACTGAACATCTTACTCAATATTACAATATTCTAAGTTTCTTCGTGGAAATCGGTGGACTGGACCAAAAGGCGTTTGGGATGATGATGCAAAAACACCAAAATGTCAGAGCCAAGAAAAACACATAGTGAGTCATTCCCCTGGCAATGAAGCAAGGGTGACTTAAAGCAAGCTGTTTAGAAAGTGTGTAGGGCGCCATCTAGTGGGGTTTTGTTCATTGCCAACAGTTGCTCCATGGTAGATGGACTGTCCAATAGTAGTAATAGGGGAGGTAAGTAGATGTGAAATAGATTCAAATGGCCTTCATGATAAGAATGTACTTTTCTTCTAACAGGTCATTCAGCCACAATCACTTCAAATCAACTTAATATTCATTGGCTCATACAACATACATAATGTAAAAAGGTAAGAACCATTGAAAGTTATCTTGTAACTGTCCTCAAGTAATCTGAAATGACTGTTGACCTTATTTCAACATACTTTACAAATTGATGTAATTCTTCAGACATAAACATTTACTATAAAAAATAATCTACACTCCTTTAAGAAGTAAAAAATAAGAAACTTTGTTTCCTTCCTCTTCATTAATTTACCTGATCTTTGACATTTACTGCTACCAACAATAATACCTACAGGATGCATCATTCACTGAGTGTAGACCAATTCAATCTTTACTTTTTTAAGAAATCCAGCACATTCACAAACAAACCAAGTACTACACGAAGGATCTCCTCCAGCGAACATACAGGCTTATAATGCATTATAGACTGCCATTTTGTTTCTATATAGCAAAATATCAAAAAGGAAACCAACAGAAGTATTACTTACTGCACTGTTATAACTTGCCCTGTGGTGGTTCCATGTGTCAGCCTGGGCTGATGCCATTCCTGTTGATGGAAAGAAAGACATGATTTAGTTGCTATTCCACATACAGGGCAAAGTGGCTCAAGACGTGGACGAAATGACAAAGTGTGGGTCTTAAGCTGCTAGTGTGTAATGGATGTTAACATGATAGGACAATAAATTTTCATGAAGTTGTTCCATGGACAGTGAAGATGTTATATCAAGTTTCTACTTTCTTGGTGGAGATGATTGCATAAATGCATTAGAAAGAATTCAAAGGGCAAAACAACTACAAGAATTAAAGAGGCCCTGGAGGAATATCAAGGATTATATGAGGAACATTAAAGAAAAACCACCTTACCATCAAAACATTAAGAAAACACAATCTGTCCCATGTGTACCCTAAAATTTACATTTAATCTTACATTTATATTACAGCAACAACCATGATATATTCTGAAGGTCAAACTACTGTCATGACCTTCAGGTTATATACAACCAAAGAGATATAATACAGTAGCACCATTCCATGATTCAATTTGTTGCAAGAGTGTACACAGGGACTTCCACTTTAATTGAACTTAATTTTCAAGCCTTCTTTTTCGCTTCTTTTTCATCTTCAATGCTTCTTGGGGGAAGGAAGTCTCTGAAATCAAACTAATTATGCAACAATCCCAGGAGGAAATTCAATCAGTATCTTCAAGAGTCTTCAGGAAGTGATTGGGGCTTTTTGTTTTGTCATTGTTTATTCAATATAATAATTCAAAATGAGCAACAGGCTAATGACTTCAGCAGCATTGAAACTGCAACAAAGTGATGCCCACTAGCAGCCAGAATAACCAAATTTGGCTTCAATGACCAAAATTGAAATGTAAATTGGTCTTATAAAAAGGATGGATGAAAATGATTTGACTGTCAACTCTTAAAGTGATGACACATGTCAAAAAAAACTCTACTCAGCAATCTCTTCCTGTTCTCCATCGGTAGGATGGTAGTAATAACAGATGGACTGATTTGCTAGGTCATGATATAATTAGTTACAGTTAGATCAACTCCAAGGCAACCAAAACAGAACCACGGAATTAAGTGAGATTTTTTCTTTTTTGTCAAAACCATGTTAAATATTATGTCCCAGAAAAAAGACACATCTCACCCACTGCCATTCTCTCCGCTAGCTTAAAAATATTGAAACTTCTGAATCTTCCAATGTTAGTTGCAATGCAACAGCATTGTCAACTTTTGTAGTTGCTATGTGTATTAAACCAAAGGCAGCCTTTTTTTCCTTTAAATGTTCTTTCTAAACAAAGGTAACTTTCACATAAAAGTTACATAATTGGGATTGCCCAAGTGTTTCTGAGGATGTGTGTATTTTATTTTGCAAATTTGCAACAAGTCGATGTATGGAACACACAGAATATCATTCCAGTGTAAGACTGGATTTTGTATATGTTATTTAACTAATTTTCAGTTGATTTTATGTAGAACTATTTGACATTTTTACAGTTTAAAACAGCAACCTAAAAATGATGGAATGAGTGGTGAATGTGACTTGTGGATTGAATATTGGCTCAATGTGTGCAAAAAGGAAATCTTTAATGAATTTACTGGCATGTACCCTTGAGAATATAGAGAACTTTGTGGTGGAGGAATGGGTTATTTTCAGTGACATAAAATTTGCCATAATTCATTTTATATGCCTCCCCTTTATAATACAGATACTTAATCATTGAGCACCCTCTCTTGTGACACATCTAAACTGCATATGATATGGGTAACCCTGATGTGAGCATCCAGCTTTCCTTTAAAGTGAATAAAGCAAATGAAGGACACACCTCATTTCAGGATTACCTTGACTAGAAGGCACCTTTAAATTGTGTGCCTTTTAATCATTGCTGAAGTTAGATGGGCTGCACTTCTCCATCACTCTAATGTTGGGACCATAAAGAACACTACATAGAACCTTTTTGGTTTCCCAAAAGAAAAATCTACAGAGCTGCCCTTGCCAACCTTGCAAAATCTTGAGGGGAGCTGCAGATTGCAAAGTCGGGAATGACTATCAAGAAGATCGCAAAATTAGAAAGTACTATCAATTAGGTGCAGTCATTGCTACTGCCATACATGTTTTTTCTGTGATAAAAGCCAACTGTGTGTCTGTCTGTTGCTCCAATTATTTACAGGGCCATTGGATGTTACATAAATTTCAAAGTCGCAAATGTTATGGCCATTTTTATCATTCACACAGACTTCATCACTTTCCACTTGTTGTACGTGTAAGTATGTGAAAACATTACAGGCTCAATTCCTTTCACCAGATTTTCTCCTTTTATTTAAACATTTCTCTCCTGTATTTTGGAGGTCCACCTACCATTCCAACATTGATTTTCTAGATTTGGAGGTTCTACTACCATTCAGACATTTATTTCAGAAATAGACCATTGAATATTTCAAGTTTGTAATCTGATACTCAACAACCACATTCTATTCTCCTGAGGAGCAAAAAGGGAAATAAAATACAAACAAAACCAGACATTTTGACACAAAATGAGTCTAAAAAGTAAAAAAAAAAAGTATTGCTACTAGTTAGTGGAATATGAAAAATGGTCACTTCCTTAAAACTAATAGAATTACTGGTCCAAGAATGAGCTATTGAGCTCCCTCCCATCTTCAACTGTTTCATTCATTTTAACACATAAATAAACAGGAAATTTTAAATCTGTTCATAAAAAAAAGATTATGCAACAGTTTTGATCAGTGAGCTGTATCTTGAGTAGACACCATTTAAACACAACTATCTACTACAGTACACACCGTGCGCAGTTCGCTTGTTACCACGTTATTGTTTTGTAAGGATTAATATAAGGTTTTTATAAATCACCTATATTTTTGAACAAATCATTTTTCTTTGATTTGATGACTTTAAGAACTAATTTCAACTTTGGACTCTGCAAGCACTGAGGGGCACTTCAAATGGTCTACAACTTCTCCACATACATGTAAACTTGATTTCCTACACAGTTTGGATTGTGGCCAAATTAGAAGTTAAGTCCATTATTTTGGTTAATTGTAAACTGATGGAAATGCATAACAAACAATACACCATGTACGAGAGGCAGCCCCCTTAAAGAAGATACAGCATATGCAGAGACAACAGGATGAAGACTGTTTGGAAAATCTCTCTCTTATACATGTTAATTACTCAAATTGTGGAATAAAAAAATAAAAACCATGTTTGGATAAATTTTCTTTTAATATTTGTCTTTCTTTTCCTTCCATTCAAACTATTCATATCAATAATTCATACAATATTAAAAACTACAGGATTTGGTACCATTCTGGTGTGAAAAATTAGGGCATTTTAATACTCTTTGATTTTGTTAGCGATTCTGAGTTCATGTAAATTCATGTTTACAGTGCAAATAACTGAGATTCTGACAAAATGTTAAGATACCTGGGCTCATCTCTTCAAATCAACCCTCCTGTGATTCAATACTTCAATTTATGATTTTTTTTCACTGGTCTTTGGAACAAAGCACAGATCCCATTAGTTTTCTAAGCATGATTTCAGTTATAATGTTAAGACCATACCAACAGACATGAATACCTCAAACCACAGGCAATGGACAACCTATACCAGCAACCTAGCTATTAACATCCGTCATTGCTCTACACATAAATGTGAACTGTACACAGCAAAATAAAACATCTGCCTACCACAGGTATGGGTCTTTGCTCTCAACACCAAGCAACAACAATATAAGCATTGACACAAATCTGAATCCATTCCAACTAATTGTACTTTCATTCCAAGACTAAGAAGTGTCATTCTTTCTGACAAACATGTCATCTGGATTTCTTTCCCAAACAGCCACACTTTAAGCCACAGTTTTACCTTTTATATATACATCCACTATGGATAGCCAGTGATGTCTAGTGGCAATTACAGTGTGCACAAGAGAGAGGCAGAGAGTTCACTGCATTTACACAGCTTGCAATGAGTAAACATAAGCTCTTGACGACAAAGGCCTTCAGGTAATGCGGAGGCTAATGAGTAGGGCTGTGATACTCCACGCGGCTGAAACCGTTTTAAGACAGGAGTCAGTAGGTTAGTAGCCGCTCAAGTAGGATAGTACACTGGTGTTCACTGATACATCAGGTTTTTTGCTTTTGGGGGTACAGCCTAGGTTTAAAGGTTTGATGATCATTAGCAGATGCACAACCAAGCACTCATCTTGACTGAGACTAGCTGAAAGCATCTCAACAGCTATTTTCACCTCAAATTACTTTTGGTTTGCATACTATCTTTTTTTTTTTCAATAAATCTTGATGCAGTCCTACTACAAATTAGAATGAGTACAAAAGAGGACAAAGTACTTGCACAATAAAACACAAAGTAGACATACTTGACTTCAACTTATCTGCCACAATATACACATAATGGTACTAACACCAGTAACTGGTTTTAAAGGGTTCACTGTTAGTTCACAAATTTTAACTGGACTAGCAAAACTACTGTCACTCAATCCTCCTGATGTTACCTGTTCAGTTTTTAATTCATTTTGAATACAATCATGGTCCACACTTAATACATACCCAAACTCATGTTGTGCTGTCCGGCATGTAAACACTGTTCATCTAGCAGTTGCATCGTATCAGAGATAGATCTTTATAGCTATAGCTCATCCCCTTATATAACACTGCCTACTGATAAGGGCAAGCATCAGAAACTAGAGTCATAGTACATTAATGTGACCAGTTTATGTGGGGCAGTGGCATAACCAGTGAGGAAAGAAGCTATTAAATGTCTTCTCTCCCTATTCCCTCCCCCTCTCTCCCCTCCCTCCCTCACGAAATTAGTAAGCAAATTGACATCATCCATTTGAAGTTTAAATGCTGCTCAGTAGTGCTGATACTATAAAAATTGAAATTATTCCCAATTCTTGATTCCCTGGTTGACACAGGGCCTTGAGTGAACAACAATCAAATTTACATTCTCTGTTGTGTGTGATGCTCTGCATAAGCAATGGAGTAAGGGAAAACAAGCCAGTGAGCCACAACTGGAAAAAAGGCCGTGGCCAGCTCGACTGGAACCAATTGGTTGGAAACTGGGCCATTAAATCTCATCTAACTACATTCTCTGACTACCACTCCAGCTCTACTAGGGAAACAAGTGGTGAAGAGCCAAATAGCAACTCTCTGGATTGCCTGCCCGGCGGACGTGTATTGTTCCTGTACTCACACTGACTGCACTCGCAATACCATCGTCCACAAACTTTCGCAAGAATTCTTCGTCAGACTGTGTGAAAACTGTATGCGTTTAACTATTCATGTATACGATCACAACAAACAAAAATTAAAAATATTCAACGAAAAACAAGTCTGATTGCCTTGCTCTTTCAAACGACAAATGTCAATGGGGTTTTATTGTGTGATTTTGCCTGCTTCGAGCTCACACAGTGAAGTCATCCCATACTGACTTACTGCGTAAAAGTGAACGTTACAGATGAAGCTTCGTCTTGCTGTATAAATATTCATATATTGAAACCAATCAACAGTCGAGAGGTAAAAATCGAATTGGGCTCATGAATATAGCGAAATTGGATGATCTCTGCATGACAGTATCACTGTACGCAGGTGTAGACTATGTAGTCAAAAGAGGAGTACATATTCGACACCTGCTATGAAGGTAACTCTCTGGATGAACAATGACCCCCACACAGCAAGGAGAGCTGTGTAATAGATACTAAAATTACTGAAGAGTAAGTAATTAGCTGTCTGGGAACTCATTACTGTAATTGTGTACACAGTGGACACACTGGATACTGGCAACTACTAGAATACTAACAATGACTTAGAACAGCAGTCAAAACAAAGTACAGTAACTGAAAACTTGTCTCATGTGGGATTTGTCTTGAGGCTGTTCATTTAAGTTGGTGAGCATGCCCCTCCAGATAAAGCTAATTTAAGCTAAAATGATCAAAAAAGGCCAAAAATTACCACTTCTCTCTGTCTTATCATATAGCTAGGAAGGAAATATATTGCCATCCTAATATGACATCTGCACAGCATGTTTCTTTGAACATTAAACAGAACTTGCAAGTATATAATTCAAACAGTTCAGTTCATCACAATTTTTCATCCAGAGGTTGAAATGTATGACCCTCTAAATAGAACTTTTTTTACATGAAACTACTGCAACAAAATTGAATCCATTCTGGCCAATTAATTCTTATTTTGCTTTAATACAAATTGCTTTTGTTTGTCCCACTTATCAAGGATGCCAGTCACCTCTAGAGTCTTGCTTATTTCTCTTTCTGATAAATTATGACTTACATATATGCGTGTGCTATTCAATTTTACTGGTTGTAACCTGTCATGTTTGAGGAAGGAAATTGCCATTAACATTGATTTCTTGTCTTTCGAACATGTTTTTTTTTTTTTTAAGGTTGTAATAAGAAAAATGAATCAAAAAAGTTAAAAATTAAACTACTGTGACCTGATGAATTACAGGCAGAAATCAAACTCCATCTGATGGATAGTGGCCTGACAAAGTGAACCATGAAAGGCCTGAAGGGGCAGAAGTCTGCTGGCAATAGGGTTAATAGGACCATTGCAACAGCAATGAGAGTACAATAAGACATGTGTCATGTATGTCAAAAGGGGAGGGGGGTATTGAATGCCTTAATTAAAGCCTTTGCCACAATTGGCTGTCGTCATGATAGAGAGACTAAAGCAGAACGCACAGAAATGCGCAACACGTTGGACGAGAATCAAAACTAGCATTTTCGTCCGAAACACCTTTAGCTAAACTCGTTTCGCTAATCAAGCAGTGCTTGTTTCGCAATTCCATTCGCGAAAACACGAAACGTGCTTTCTGTCTTGTGTTTCGTGTTTTCTGTCATCCATGTGCGTTCCGCTTTAAGAGGATGGGATGGTTTGCCTAAAAAGTTTTGAATGAGAGCCCACATACTTAGCATGTCTTAATTAGTACCACATCCAACTTAAGAGAATAGCCCAGATACAACTGAATGTGGAAAAGGAAAAGAATGCAAGTTTGGTGATCAATATGTTAGTACATTATATAGCAAATTAATCACTTAAAAACATGAAATTTGAAAGTCAAATCCTTAGGCTGCATTTAAGCAAATCTAGCTGGGAACTATACATGTACACTGGTGCTTTAATTCACAATATTTTCAAGTTTCCATTAGACAAATACTGTACACACACTAGAATGAGGTTTGCAATCTTCTTAATTGTAAAACCTGGACTGAAAAAACAACTCTACACACAAAAAAGCCTTTATCCAGGTGAAAAAAATCAGTGAAATACCTTAGTGGGATTTTGAGTTAGTTTCATCAGGATCAACAGAGCATGCCATGTCTATGTATTTTCAACATAAAGTCATCAAAGACAGACAGGATGTTATTTTCTGTCATGATCCCCCTTCGCAATCCTTTGATTTGACAACATCAACACTTGCCAAGGTAAAATCAGGTTTACCCATTACTCCTTCTACACACCAATGAACATGCCACCATATTCTGAATATTTTATTTTAAACCTTTTCTGAACTTTCTCCAAGGAAGCAAAATGAAAAGAAAAAAAGAAAAAAACCATAATATAAAATGCATCGAGTCATTTCAGTTAACTTTAGCTTAATTTAGTGGCTCTAAAATGTTAATGTTATGCATCATTGTGATGCATTAACATACCATGTATGAGAAATTGCCATGATTCTTACCTTGAGATATCATACTAACAAGGTTTTCAGAATTTGGTAAATGGTGAGCGGAGAGAACTTCTCATCAAATGCAAAATCAACATCAAAGACAAGAGCAACAGCATTTTGTAATTATAGCATAAATAAACCAATTGTTAAGCTTTTTGCATTTCCAAGCATTAAATATGAGGTAAATTACTAAGGTGACTATTACCTCCACAAAAGTAAGAGGATCTTTGTCTTCATATCATGCACCTCTGCTAAGTATGAAGAGGATAACTACTTCCAAATCTTGAGATATTGTGTTAAAAAAGTTTTAGAGTTTAACCTCTGATGAAACTAAATGACCTTTGACCTTCACCAAAAACAATACGGTTCTTTCTCTCAATACCATCCATCCATGTACTAAGTATGAGAACTGTGGAAGTTTCCCTACTTGATGTATTGTGTTAATGAGCTAGGCAATCACAAACAAACATACACATACAAACACACATACACACAAACACCGTCATGAATGCATTGATTTCTCTTTCACCGAACCAAAAAGAAAAAAAGAATGAAAAAAGATTGAAAGCTGCATCAAGCTAAAAAGGCACACCTGTAAGGATTAAATTTAAACTGCTGATGTAAAGCTTACACGTTATACTACATGTCTTTAACTGCTGGTGCATTCGGGATTAAAAACAATATTTCTATTAAACACCAACCTGTGATATAAGAGGATGGTTGATCTGACAAACAAGACTGGTTGGAATAGATGTAAAAGAGGCTTAGGAAAAAGCAGTGGCTTTCCAAGGTGGTCGCACAGTTTCCTTGAAAAGTCTAAGGTACAGGCCTAGAGCTTACATTATTCACTTAGAGTATCCTCTGTAATTTCCGCCATTCCCTCTCAGCATTTCAATCTGTTTTATGAGGAAGCAAAGGCAACCTTCACCTTCTCTGTGGTCTACTATTACAATAATGACAACATTTTTTTCCTGGGTTTATCTTAATTATTTACTTTATTGTTGTTTACACAAACAAAGTTCTTTATTTGAGAAACCTAGCTCAAAGCTATGATATTACGTTGACACTGTGTCTGATAGTTCAATTGAGGATGGGGAGGGGGGGGGGGATAATGTGTAAATTGATTTTTGTATTAACAGAGGCTTAGGCTTACAGATTATGAGTCTTCCTACACTTTTTTTTATAGATTACCTTTGCTTCACTATGTAGACTCCAATTGGTGACTTCTTTTGTTTCTTCCTTTTTTTTTTGTCATTTTGTTTATTTTATTTTATGCATTTATTCTTAACTTTTTGCCAAACACTATTTCAAATTCAAATTCAAATTTATTTCTCATATGAACGAGATATATAAAAAACACTTTACATAAACAAGTTTTTATGACATATGAAGGAAACTAGAAAAACAGAGACCTGTCAGCAATGCTAGTGACCATTGAAAAATATGAACCAAACTATAAACACAATAAGGGGGAGGAAACTGATCCCCAGAGAATTTTACAAAAGAGAAGGCAAGGGAAAGAAAGAAGGAAAAGGAGAGAAAGAAAAAGGAAAACTAAGAATTTAGAAAAGAAGAAGACGTAGGAGATTCAGGGCAAATATAATGAATGGTAAATGTACATGACATGTGGAATAAATTACGTATAATTACTGAAGTTCAGCTTTAACACTGCCAAGGAAAAAGGTCACATACCATCATAGATTTTATCCGGAGGGGGGGGGGACTGTCAGATGCGATAAGAATAGTTATTTAAAATGAATTTACCATGATAACTTTTATGATAGGTAACAGTGAAAATATTGCTTAGACTATTTTCTTTCTATCCCCTCCCATTTCCCCTTATGCTACACCTCCCAAACACTGAAAATAGTACCACAGTGTATATTAAAATGCTTCCTTTAGAAACAAGTGTCCACAGACTCGGCACAAAAGCATTTAATAAAACTGAACTCTATCTATCATATTAACCTTTTGACCTCGTATAATATCTCAGCATAAATCAACCTTTATCTTCAATCTGACCAGTGACCAGGCATTTAGACCACATCAAATGAGCCTCTGGGGGACTTTCTGTCCATTCCTTGGCCCCACTTCATAATGCAACAGGCTAAAGTGATTTATGACAATTTCCTACTTAACTATATATCTGAAACATACATAATAAGGCACTGAAGGATACTTGGTTTCCATGAAAGAAGAAACAAGCCAATCTGATTCTGTGCCTATGTAGATCTGCATGTATGTGTGTATGTGTGTGTGGGTGTTTGTGATGCTTTAATCATTACTTGGTGTATGGATGCCCCATACTAAGGGGAAGTACCCGCAGGGAAAGGACCCTATAATTTTTAGTGAAGGTGAGAGGTCACCAAAGGTCAAACTCTGAAAAACCCTGTCAACACAGTGTCTGCAGTAGCCTGTTCCCACCAGCTCTGGCTTGCCCCACTCTTGCTCTATCCTTGCTCCACCTATCCATCTAACCCTGACTTTAGCCTCGTGTGAACGCGGCAAGCCTGAGAAGTCTTGAAGCAATGGGTTTATGCTGCTGAGGTTGACCCATCATCAATCTGGAAGTTGAAATTCCACATTGCCAGGGTAAAAGTCAACTCCTATGAACGGGGGGGGGGTCAAATTTGGGGAACTTACCTGTGGTTTTGACATTAACCCAATTTCGTCTTGCCCAGGACATAAGTGAGTTCGTGGGAACAGGGTATAAGAGGGAAGTGTTGGTGGGTGCCCTTCATTCCTATTTTGGCCACATTTTTGAGACAATCAAGATGAATTGACTCTAAAGTTTCAAAATGACATTGTTCACTGCAAAGTTATTCTGATGGCACTTTCTTAGCTATACATGACAACATTAGGTGACTTAAATGTGGATACTAGTCACTTTGCTATAGTTGATTAAATAACTGAAATGTTAACACAGAGTTAGGCTGAAGGAAAGTTAGCATAATGATGAAGGGGGATTTCCTGTCCTTACTATAAAACAAGAAGGATTATATGAAACTGTAATCATTTCAGGTAAAAAAAATTGCACCTTATTACTTTGCTTTTTTTATTTTTCTTGCAACATAATACTTTCATCAAATGTTCTGATCAGGTACTACTCCGTATGTAGATCTATCATAGACTTGGAGGTCTGGTTGAACTCTTTTATTTATTGAATCTACTTTAAAATTCTCTGATATCCAACCTCTGGAGGCCAACAGAACACTGTTATTTCAATTCCTCTCTCCTCTTCTCCAGCCCAGTAAATTTCCAAGTGAAATATTCCATCACCTTAAAAACAACTTGACAGCAATTGGATATTATTTATAATATTCGATTGCAACCACCCTGTCTTGTGAACTCCTAAACCAAGCAGCTCATGTGTGAAGGGAAGATCCTTTAACGAGGAGGTCATTTGAGGGAACTCCATGCTGAGGCTATCACACCTTCTTAACACCTTCAACGACAAAAAACTACCCTCAGGATATCAGTACACACAGGCAGCAAGCCAAACTAAGGTAAGAGAAGTACGGCCCTGCAGAGCAAATTTGGCCCCAAGGTAGCAGGCAAGATCATGTTACAAAGAGGTGCGAATGACCGCTAAAGTCACATAATGAAGGCACAAACTTCTTGATTTTGTGAGAGTGTGCGGGAGACAAACAAAAAATATAACAAGGTTTTTGAAAGGTACTAATGCCAAGGTAGTCCACTGACTGGGTTCAGCCCAAGTTGTGATTACAGCCAATACATAATTCAAAGTATACGTGAACTTGGCCACTATGCTCCACAGGTACTCATCTGGTAATTGTGCTTAAAAAATGCTCACAGAAAGTTTCAACACAGGACCAGTGTAAAATAACCTGTAAGACTTTGAATATATTAGGTTGCATGTGAGATCAGTGGACTATTGGATAAAATCTACAACATGCAGGTTAAAGCAACCATCCTTACAATAAGTAATGCTGGTTCAGACTTATGCAGCAGGAAAGTATGGGACTATTGGGACAAGGAGCCTACGAAAATGATAAAACAATTCAAAAGAGACCAAATTTGATCTAAATTGCTGAGTTGGCTAGCCACCAGACGTGAAGTTGTAATTCAAAAGCCACGTTGGCTTCTCCCACATTTGTGGTCGCTTAGCATCGTAAAACAACTGCCCTTCAAGGCCTGCAAATACATTCAATGCTAATGAAATCATGTTGTATTTAAAATCATGCATTTCAGTTTATAGTTCTTAATTCTTGAGGAAAGCTTGTTCAGCTCTAAAACATTCTCATCAATTTATCATCTATTTATGATCTAAGTTTTTAATGCAAAGAATTCTCAGTATGCATATTACTGACAGGACTGTCTCTATGCTATAATTCTGGCATTGTCAAATCCCTAAACATATTATACAACTACTACAACTTGAGAACACGAATTTATAAGTGGTTCTAAGGAGACACCTCCCACGCCCTGTCTTGATTACAATTAATCAAGAAGCTACCTAGATGAATTCCTGGTGAGGCATATCAAAAGGTTTTTTTTTTGTACGTACTCAATTGCTCTTTTCACCATTGTGAATATACTACTCAGACTTATTGTCTCAACAAATCTTTTTCTAAAGGTTACCTAAAGACTCTGACCTCTCCATTGGTCAATTAATATATAATGGAACAAATGTTACAGGGTTCGTACACTTTAAGAGGAGTAAATTCCGTGCCTTTTCCAGGCTTTTCAAGTCTTTTTTGAGATTTCCAGGCTCTTTCATTCAACAAGCAACCAATGTATTTAATGGTATTAACTACTGTATTGTACATGGTATTGAAATACTCTCCTCAGTGTTTGACAGTTTGACCTCTGCACAAATATGCTATTAAACATTACGTGCAGGACTTTTCTAGACCTAGTGCATACACTCTATATTGCAGACAACACACAGGTCTCTCATTTATGTATGAGGATCGATCGTCATAATTTGTTGAAAATAAACCAATTGGCCCAGAATCCCCAAAATATTTTCATCACATGTGCAAAAGGCCCTTGTTAAATTATCTGCACAGTTTATGCATCCTTTATTGCAACGATTTTCCCTTACGGATCTTTTTTCTCTGAAAGGGCCCTCAAGTTTGGCAGTATGGTAACATGTAATACATATTAATTCCAAAACCTAGGCTACACACGTGTATACTGACTGGTTAAGCAGTTAATTGTGTTCGTTGAGAAATGTCGGGGGGGATTTATTATTTGAAATATATTTCGGTATGGACTATTTTCATTAATTCTTTGATAACTTTCAATGGAAATGTCATTTGGCTACAGAATGACATCGTAGCTTGCCATACTTTGCCTAAGTATATTTAAAGCGATAGATATTGGACACTAGATTAACTGGAGCATCTGAACAATACGATCTGATGGGTTCTTTGCATTGGTAGCCGTCAGTCGAATATGAACTACGCGGGAATACGTATTACTTCAGCTTCACGTGCCCAGCTCTTACATTACGTACACCATTAAATCACAAGGAAAGTGCTCTTTTATTTCATAGTAATTATACGATGTGACAAAGAAAGATTGGAATTGTCCGTGATTCAAAGTACTGATGATTTTTCGTGATCGATTAATAAATACAGTTAACATTTTGTTGAAAAAATGTTTTTCCAGGCTGTTTCTGGAAATTTCCAGGCTTTCTAGTCGAAATTCTAGGTTTTTAAGGCCTGGAAAATGAATAACCTAAATTCCATGCTTTTCCAGGCCCTGTACGAACCTGATGTTAAATCACACCTCGTGTAATAAGCCATTCCACAAATTATTCCACATCTCTTCTGTCTTTTCTCTCATTTCCCATGTCAGTGCAAGAGCAATTTGTATGTACATGAAGCAGCAGTATGGTAGTAGTTCCCTGAAAGATCACAGTGCTGAGCTTGGGTTTTTTATCCTTCCAATAACTGTATGTTGGAGATGATGCTACTCTTTCAATAATTAGGTGAAATATTATTTGATAGACAATCCATGCCAATCTTCACCCCCCTTTTTTGTTACTTGTTTCCTTCTCACTCATGTACTTGTGTTTCTGTTTTCTTTTTGCTTTCCTTCAAAGTTGCTAGCTGCGATAAACATATTACTGCTATTTTTAACTTTGTGTAATTTACACCTCTACATTATAACATTGCATCATTTTATAATATGCATGTATATGTATTCATGCATGTCATAAACTGAATGACTGAATGCAAACTGGTAAACAGATTAATAAAAAAAGGTCAAAACCACAAAAACGTATCATACTACACAATGTATTAACCAACCAAAAATCCCTGTTCACATGATCTACATACTCCCAAAACTTTATCTGGGAATAACCTTATTCTCACAGCTACACACACTCCCCAGGGGTACACATACCCCCTGGGCTACACTTATCTCCCACACTACATTTAATACAGTCACAGATAAACTACTCACAGGTAGATGTTGATATGATACAGGATCTAAAGACTTCCTTTCAAATACAATCAAAATTTGAAATCAAGATGGATCCAGAAATTTAAAAATTTAAAAATTTTAAAAAATTTCCCTCATGTTTCATTAGAGTGCATTACCAATTACATGGTATGAAACCTTTCTCTGGTCAATCATTAACATTCAAATACAAACTATGAGTGTCATTGTAGTAATGTATATGAAACAAAAGCACCTAAAAGTGATCACAAAATTTTGTAGTGACTTCATAGGCTCTGCTGATAGTAAAACCAGTTTTGTTTTTTGTGTATTTTTTTTTTCAGAACATTTACGTATTAAGAAGCACATAGAATACAGTACACCCTACTCTCAAGGACAGGCAGAACAGTTACTAAGAACACTGAGAGTATATTAAACATCCTGTATGTGAATTTTCCAAGGTGTTGTCTCACTGTTTGAATTTTAGACATAACAATAACCTGTGTTTTAATTCATATTACAGAACCAAAATGGAGTGGAGAGATGGAAGACTTCACATTTCAAATACTGCAATACACTTAGGATTTAAATTGTTTAATACCAAATACACAGTTTTAGGAGACCTGGTAGTTTTTATGAGGCAGCCCTATAAAAATAGCAATTGGTAAAATATATGTTATGTCAAATTTATGTGTTCAACATTTGCTCAATTTGAGCAAAATCAACACAACTTACCCTTAGATTGTGAATATGACTTAAGCCCAGTAGTATTTCACAAATGGGCAGTAATACTATAGATGATGACATCTGTTGTGCCACAGGTGGGTTAATAATTCACTGTGGTTTACATGAAATCATACTTTGTGAGACATCACAAACATTACTTTGAGGGAGATAAAGCTGAAGCCCAGAGGAGATCCAGTCAAATGTTGTCAAAGTATGGTTAGGATTGACTGCTATATGCTGATCCCCCATTATCTGAGCCAAGGGAAGGTATATCTCTGACTTAGGAGAGGGGTGGACCCTTCAATTCCCCCAAAACTTCACTAAAAATTATCTTTGTAAATACCCCAAAAACCTCTCTACAATTCTTTTGTATTTTGGAATTCACATTGGATCCCCCCCCCCCCATTCTGAATCCTAATTATAATGCTACCAAGTCAATTCTACTGTATTTGCATGCAGTCTACCAATGGAAGTATTCTGAAAATATTGGTGAAGACAGGCACATTTACTTGGAAAAATTTACAAATGAAGAATGTCATCTTTCTCTAATACTGACTGGTTTTAGGTCTTTACTGTACTGGCAGTTTTATACACTTGACCATTGATTCATCTAGTGAGTATAATTGCTCTAGAGAAAGCTGGTCATATTAAATGGAAGGATGGCATTCCAAGCTGGACAAAAACTTCAAATAAGTACCAAAGCATACTATAATACAGAATATGTACAGTGGGTGTAAAACTAAGGACACTGAAAATTACATTTATCCTTCTGATCTGTGTTATAACAGCCAAGAATATCCAAAACAGAATACTGAGGCTGGTAAAAGGTGACATCATCCTAAGTAGTTAACACAATATAAAGCCCAAAATCTTAAACAAAAAATTGCACATTGTAAGATAAAAAGCTTAATATCAACATAAGCATTGCCTCCAACAAAAACAGATTAACATTTTAAATTCCACTGGATCACTATGCCATATCAAATGCACCTTAAAGTCTTAAATTTCAAAAATATATGTTAAAACAGGTCTTCAAAAATAAATCTAAATGGTCCACTCCCATCTTTACACTACATTCGTGAGCTGTAATATAAAATTTTGAAGCTTATTCACTCAATTTAAAATGGTAGACTGCACAACAAGAGCATCAACGATGCTGTAGCTCAACTACACAGTTCCCTCACACACAGTTACTGTTATGTAGTTTTATTAGGGATCCAAACCAAGGAGTCATATGGACAGTCATGATTTAGCACCTTCCATGCTGTATATGTAAATGGTCCAAGTTTAATACAGCATATGAGTTTCTTAGCTTGCAACAATTGTTTTTTAATGTTTGTGGGCACAATTCTGTGGACAAAAATGAAGTGTAATTTATATCCCAATTTGTCAGGCCATTCAAAAAATGGCAACATATATCAAACCAGGGAGGTGTTACTTTGACCAGAGATCCAACTTAAACTAAATGTAATTTATTTTAATCCTCTTTGATCAGATTAAGAGTGAGGAGATAATCATTTAATGAAAGATGATTGGACTTCTGAACCTCCACTTCTTTTGTCTAATACTTATAACTGCTATTTCCTGTTCTAGTCAACCTTTGTCAACGACTCTATTAGGCTGACAATAGGATTATCGTGAACAATGGTTTGATGTGTAGCAAGTTGCTGACAGCCTACTAAGCGCCAATGTTTAAACATTCAAAACGACTGTTTTTCGTGACAAAGTCTAAAGATCCTTGTAATAAAAGAACTGCCCATGGTATTTGCAAATGCGGAAGAGAGCTATGAGGCTATATGTTACTGTTGATTTTTCATCAATTTGTGCATTATTTTGCAACTTTGAGGTAGTGTATTTGTGCTCAAAATGTAACAAGGAATGACAATGTGGTGTTTTTAAACGAGGCACAACGCCACAAAGGCGCAAATTTATTTCCGTCTGAAACGACTGGCAATGTAAAATAAATGGTCAGATTTTCATGTGCCGCTCTACATGATTTAGCAGACGATGTGAACCTTTTTGTTTAGTTTTTTAAGTACCTTTAAGCCTATTATATCTGGAAGATTACGTCAAAAAGGGATTACTGTCAGCAACTAGCTAGGTTCAAAGAAAGGGTTTAAGATGTGTCTCCTGTCAAAGTAACACCTTCCTGATCAAACAAAACAAAAAAAAAACACTCCCAAGGATTTTACCATCTGACCCTTTGTGATCTCAAATGACATTCAACATCAACACAAAGTACACCTTTGGTGACCCATCCATCCACTTCTACTGAACACTCTGGCCAACTTCGATAACATTCTGGCCCAACCCCTAGTATTTAAAGACTTTGGCTTGATTCTTTGGTTTGACCCCTCTTTGACCCCAAATGACCTTTCACCTTCAAAAGTACAAATTTGATGACCGATTATCTAATGGATATTCTTGCCATATGCTGTAAGATTCAGACACAACCCATAGAAGTTGAAGGCTAGTTGCATGATTCCATTGTTCAACCAGTTTATGAGGAGTTGAAGGATTTTGAGTGATTTCCCTGTTTGACCTCTTTATGACCCCAAAAAACCTTTGACCTAATTTAAAACTTCAATTTTGCTGACAAATCAACTCCTGAACACTCTGGCCAACTTTGATAAGGCTTGGATGTAGCCCCAAGGAGCTAGATGCTTTTGAGCGATTTCCCTGTTAGACCTCTCTATGACACCAAATGACCTTTAACCTACTTCAAAAGTTCAAATTTGCTGACACATCCATTACTGAACACTCCTGTCAAATCTGAAAAGGTTCAAACATAACCACAAGGAGTTGAAGGCTTTTGTGTGACTTCACTCTTTTACCTCTCACAACCCCAAATCACCTTTGACCTTCTTCAAAACTACAATTATCATGACCCATAATCTACTGACCACTCTAGCCCAAAGTTCAAAATGACGCATGTTCACATGCACCAATGCATGTAATTTTTTGACTGTGCATGCAACCCTCCCTTGTTTACCTGAACATGTGCATGTTGATCTAATGTTACTCAGTACAGTACTTCATAGACAGATGTCATAAAGACATAAAAAAGTGTGTGAAATGGAGTTTAATTAGAAAATGCTACCAAAAAATCGATCAGAATTTCAAAAACTCGACATGCATGTACGTGGCTTCGCACTTTGCAGGCTGTAAACATCCGTCGGCAGATTTGCGATCTCCAGATCATAACGTTAGCTTGGCTATCGCACTTGAAGGTGTGCACGTGTCAGTATGTGAGCTGTTTGTACAGTATGTACAGAATGTGGTAATTACGTACATTGTGTGCCATGTCCCATGTGCAGTTTTGGTTTGGTAAATTTGGCTTGTGAAAGATACAATGATAACCAGAATGCAAAAATGCATTGAGGTTTCGATGATGCATATGTTTTATTCCCAATAATGCCATGTTATCCCATT
>WURT03625850.1:0-13555 GCA_009936505.3 Holothuria glaberrima | reverse complement strand
GAGTCAGTTTTAAATGTCCAAGTTCATAAATGTATGAACAAAGGAATTTCTTATGGAGAAGAATGGGGTGGAGGGGGGGCAGGGTAAGTGGGGAGATCACCCTTGCTGTTAAGTTCAGTGGCAAAGACAGTAAGCAACTCATTTGTAGGGGTAGTAAGAATGTTAAAGTACTAAAAAGAGTTTAAACTGGGCAAAAAAGCCAAACAATTGTTAAACACACAGAATGAGTAAGAAGGAAGGTAATTGTAATTAAAAAGCAGTGTTAACTTTTAAAATTCAAGTTTGATTTTTATTTGTTGGCATGACAAAAAATGGCAAATCTGGCTGGGAATAATTTCCAAAGCTGGAGAGCAGCAGTAGAAAAATCCGTTGGACAAGATGGTAGTGGTTCAGAGAGGTGGAGTTTTAAACAGGTCCAATATGTAAGGTATTTTAGATTAGGTGTCTAGAGTTCCACCCCAAAATAACAGTTTGGTAAGACAACATGGAATAAAATTTACCAACTTCATGGGAAGATATCGTCTCCAAACTCTTGTATCTTCTTTTGGGTATGGGTGTAATGCATTGAATGACATTCATCGTTAAAAAGGCTACAGTAGTCAAAAAGTTAGGGAAGTAGATATACTTTGCCACAAAGCAGTCGGGGGGGGGATTCTCAGTTTGTGCAGAATTTCATTCCATTGAGCAGTTAGTTATTACTGCTGCAGGGTTTTCCCTAGGTTTTAGAAAGTGTGAGGTGGTGTTTAGTCCATGGGGGTAATATGGTGCCAGCTTTGGCACCATTGGTGGAGGACAACTATCAATACTTCTATACCTAGTACAGTACATGTAGCACTTTGAATTTCTGTGAGGTGGTGGCCAAATCTGTGAGGTGGCTGCCTCACAAAAAGAATGCTTGGCAGGGGAAACCCTGCTGTTGTATGTATCTAGCTGATTTAGGCAACCGCAAATGATCTGAAATTTCCCACTGAAGAGTTATTTTCTTTGCTGTTCTATGAAATGGTCAGCTTTCAGTGATCTTATACAAGTATATTAATTTTATTGTCATTTTGAAAAGGGGCATTACTATTAGTTTGTAGTTGGTGTTTGACTGGTTTGGGTGGGTGGCGGGGAAGAGGGTCAAAAGGGGGGATTGGGTCAAATGTGATAGCCACAAACAATTACAGATACTTAGCCACTAGACTGTACCAGTACAGTATTATACAATCCATGGTGAAAGAGACTACAACAAATCATGGCAGTCAACCACACACCTGTGGGTGTTTTGTTCCACCGTCTTCCCAGAAGATTGTACTTTTCCAACATATGGGACTACTACGTTAAGAACCCCCCCACTCACCCCTACTGTTTCTACTGTTTATCTACATCAAAGGGCATTATAACTATCTCTTCTGGTATGGGGGACTTTTTCACAAGTTTGCTTATTATGAAAAAAGCTTAAGCAAGGAATGATTTTGATAAAGAAATATCCATGAAACAAGTCATTTGTGTTTATACCATTCTTTTGTCTCTGTTGGTATTGTACTTCCAGATTATTTTGTTTAAAATTTTCATCACTTTTGTTGACTGATGCAACAATAAAGGAAATGAAACAAAACAAAAGAGATTGCATTCTTTCTGTTCCTGTATTTTTCTTGAATTCTTTGTACTGCCACAATCTTCACACTTTGGCCTACATATCATATATATGCCATGTAAGAAGAAAAATCAGATATATATATTTAATGTGGTATACTGCAACCAATAGATGAGGAATGAAACACATTTGTAAAATGTCTTTCCTGACCCTGTCATTCACTTTCTTCACACCCACCTCAATTTTGAAATCTTCAAATTAAAACATAGTTTTCTTTTTCAATAATATATTAAAGAGGTAATATATTTCAAATAAACTGAATCAATGATTTATTAGTTTATTACCAATGATTTTGCATGCATGATCTTCATTTTAAAAACTAGTTCAAGAATCAAACCCACCAATATCATGCAGTTTGGCATTGATGAATCAGAGGCTGCAGTCTGGGGGGAATGGGGGGAAGTCCTTCACCCCTCCCTCCACTCTCCTCAAGCACCCACATTTCTGTCTGAGCCCAAATCACTGCCAAGGGATGGGTTTTCTTGACAGATATTTGTGAGAAAGTTAAACATTAGTTTTGAGTCAAAGTAGTTCAGCCACCTAATGCAGGCACAAGCCTTTCCAAAATTCATTATCTTTTTAAATTTTACCCAAATGGTTGAGGCATAAACCAAGTGAATACCCAAAGGAGAGTTATACTCTCCTGAAGGAGCCATGTCACAAGGACACAAAAATCCAAGAGATACTAATTAGTAATCCCTCATACTTTAAGTTTCTCACATGCATCCTTCAAAAGAGAAATGCCCATTAGTCAGGACTGAGAAAAACTCTAACCACAATTAATTCTCTTTAAGTAAACTGTGCAGCTCGACTTCTTGGCACGCATAATTCTCATCTTCACTCCTGAGAACTTGTATTTCTGAAAGTCACTCATTCATGACACACTAACAGGGCTTGGCCTGAATGAAAGAGACTCCCTGACAGATGTGAGGAGGAAACCACTAAGCAACAAATCAATATTAAGGTGGTTTAATTCTACTTCCCCCAGTTTCCCCTGCCAGAAAGGAAATACCTGTCATGTAATATGTTACACAGAATGCAAGCACTTTAAACCCAGTTTACACAGCCACATATCCCCAAATCAGAAATGATGATAGGATACCCCTGCTTACATGTTGCACTGACACAGAGATGCTTGCTCCCTTCATATGCTAACAAGATGGGGTAATTGTAAAGCCAGAAGTTTGTGAGCATGCTACACAGGTTAAGAGAAGTCTTCCAGTCAAGTTAACCTGTACCAGGGCAAACCTTGGTATTCACTATCTACGCAAACAGCTTTACTGAATAAACTCAATTCCACTTCATATCCTGGCCAATTTTCCAGACAAAAACCCACATAGTTTGTACTATGCAAATTGCTCTTCAAGCAATATGCCAGAAATTAAGAATGGCATGATATTAAATCTTTTGAGGTAATATTCTTCCAACTGTTAGTTAAAAATCGACTGCAGGTCTGCAGTATGAACCTAAATTATGAATCTAAAGCCTTTCTACAGTTCATCAATATTTTCAGATAAAGTTATTTGCTGCTCTAGTAGGTGTTAGAGAAGAGGGGGCTACCCACTGAACCAAAGATTCACTAGATCAAAAGTTCCCTTGACCAAAGATCTGCTTGACAAAACATTTACTTTGGGAAAGAGTTAGGGTTAGGATTCAGACTAAGGTTAAGTGCAGAATAGGGATACGGGCTAGGCTAAGGATTACCCTACGGTAGGATTTATAGCACTTGCAAGGTTTAAGATTTTGGTTCGGTTTAGGATTTAGATTGTTAGTTCAAAGGATCTTGGTTCTAGTAAACCTTCGATCTAGTGAACCCTGCTCTGACAAGAGCGTGCTGTTTTGGCATGAATCTGGTATATGCACTTCGAGTGAACTTTCACTGTTGCAATGCAACTGTGTAGTAAAACCTACAGGTACACAATGATTCATAATTTTAGTGTGACTAAAAAAATCAATCTCAGGCACACAGCACCCAATTTATGAATGCATATAATAGTTTTTAGCTTATATATCTTACATTGCTCGGTATAAAGGAATGCACGAAACATAACAAGACACTGGACCTATTTAACATGGTTAAACAGGTTGGTAGAAGACATTGTGATAAGATAATTAGATGTTAATCAACCCTCGTGAATTGGTCCAAATGGTTGAAAGAAACCATTTCCCATCATCTGTGATGATGAACACATTTAATCAATACTGATGACCATGGATATAAAATATAGGATAATATAAATAAATTTGTGACACTTCTAAATCTTTAACACAACAGAAATTATCATTCAAGGTTTTTCCATCTGGTAGTTAAGTGCAATTTTGTCCCTTTCCAAGAAGAGGTCATCTGCTGACATACAATGGTTGGAACATGCAGGAATCCAGTGTGTATGTGAGATTCATCAACAAAGTTTTAATTGTACAACTGAAAAACCTGATGACCATTCACAAACAGTAGGCCTATAAGCACCAACAGTGGTTTCACATAGTGCAATTAAATTTCAAACCTCACTTACAACTTTATGCAGAACTGTACTAGAAAATGTCTTTTGAATCCAACAAAAAAACTAAATTTGTCAGTATGCTTTATAGCTTATAATACCACTGTACACTATAAGAAGGCCCTACTGTAGAGCATTTAATTCCTCTGAAATAAAAACAATCAAAGTGTGTGGTAACCTGACCCATGATGTAGAGGTCTGAAGGTAAAGAGGTTTTCCCATGTTAAGTCTGGATGTCCCTTAAGGCAATACCTTCTTTTGGGAAGCACAAGCCCAGTGCTAAGGATGTGAGGGGGTGGGACACAGAAAGGAGGAAAGCCACAAAGGAAAATTTTTGCCACCTCCTCTAGATGATCAAAAATTACCATTGCCTTGTTGCATTTCAGTTTATCTTACCCCCTCCCCCACCCGAAAAATTTTTCAATTCTCCCTGATCCCCCTATTTTGCCACCCTTCGGTACACTGTCTGGCTGCTGGGCCTGGGGGAGCAGAACTTCCAGGGTGAAAGTTTGATTTTTGTCCTTCAGCTCTTGGCCAAAGAGTTAAGGGACTTTGGAAAAAGTACCACCACCGAAATAGAGGGCAGTATACTACTGTATTCTCTTCATCCTTCAATGCAGTATCCAAGTTACATCTCTTACTTGCTGTCAAACATGATGTTATGTTCGAAGAGAAAACAACTAATATATCTATGTCTCACAAATTGCATGCTGATGTGTACCCCTTGTCACTCATCAGGCCCATAGCCAGACACGATATGCTACAGAAAGGTAGGAGGTGAGATGGCTTCCCAGGGGAAAAATATTTTTATTTACTAAGGGAGGGAGAACAATTTACCAGGGAAGGGCTCAGCTCCCCCCCCCCCACTGTCTCCAGTCCCCACCCCACCCCCTTGGCTACTGGCTTGCCCTTCATGCAGCCTTATTACAATGTAACAATAAAGGAACAGGTATGAGATGCATAAGCCGAAATTTTAGGTTGATTGCAACTACCTTTTGTGTGCAGCTTGGTTTACTGCAAGGATGATAACATGGAAAGAACTATGCTCTGATGCTAGAAACTCATCAAAGCTCTAATGCAGCCTTAGTATATTTCAGGATTTTACAAAAAAAAATAGGATGCTAAAATGTTAGAGCTTATCAGCAGCTTGACTCAGCCTAACTATAAAAATATTGTACCTGTACTTCAAAGATACAGTAAACTAATCACATCACTCAGTAAGTGGTAAATGCTCAACTTTTAATGCCCAACAATCCCACACTATGAAGGTAAACTACAGGAAGCACAACTACTGTATGTGCATTATTTCAAAAGGAAGCTACAGTACTTTACAGCTTGTGTAGGCCTAAAATGGCTGACAAAATGCATCTACAGCCATTAATGTAGACCTCAATATACCCAGAGGCTATGATGAACAGTTTTCAATAACAATGAAAAAAAAAGAAAATTTGATTTTTCTTTTACCACAGGAACATACCAAATTCCTAGATATGTGACATTTTCTCAAAGCTTCAGGTAATCCAATGTTTAAGACTTATGGTACCATAAAGCAAACTTAAGTTAACTATAGCTCATTCCTATACATGTCAACATGGTTCTATAATATATCTGCCTTTAGAACATGACAAATGAGCAAGTAGGATTATTGGCAGCTACAGTATGAATACAGTTTACAGAGCTGACTGAGATCTGCTGTAGGTGACACTTTGTGGCTATAAAGCCGCACAAAGGACTGGTGCTTAAGTTTTCAAGATCCTACAGAGTTTTCCTTTCAACATAAGGTACTGTAAACTATTGTTCAACTTTCTTTCTAGGTGCCTTTTTTCCATGAATAGCCTGAAGTGAAATATGACAATAAACTGTCAGTTTTAATCTATTAAGGTCTGAAGTATTCTGCATTAAAATCAGGGTTTCCCATGGGATTTAGGGAATGTGAGGTGGTATTCGTCCACAGGGGTAATATGGTGCCAGCTTTGGAGAGAGAAATATCAATATTTCTATAGCTAGTACAGTAGAGGTGGTAATTATAACAAATTTCTGTGAGGTGGTGGCCAAAAACTGCCAGGTGGCCACCTAACAAAAAGAATGCCAGGGGAAACCCTGAGAATCATCATAATGATATATATAATTTTCACCGGCAAGAGTTTCTACGCATAGTAATTCTCCATAATAAGTAACACTGTTGTAACTAATAAAATAGCTATGTTAGTAAAAAAAAGAAAAGAAAGTATACAACTATCCAACTGAAGTTTACACTATGAATGCATGCAAATCACAATTAATAAAGTATCCTTCAGGTCCATTCTTTACCATGTCATGTTCAAATCCTGTACTTCTTAATAAAGTCATTTAAAGCCAAACTTACATAGAAGTAATACTTTAACAGAAATTAGTGGTAGCTCGTAGGGGGCATAACAGCCTGTACTGAAAGTCCCCCTCCCTGATCAATCCATTAAAAAAAGCAGCTCACACACTACAGTACCCCTCCCAGCCATGACTTTCCCAGCCCTCACCATCACATTTCACCAGTATGTCAGCAGTTATTCAAGGTGCTGGAGTCATTCATTGCTTTATCTTTTCATCATAAACCAGCACACATACTAGAAAAAACACAAAAAAAACAAAGATAACCTATTCTACATATGCATGTAGTATTTGAGGAGTCCCCCTCCTCCTCTGGCAGTATCAATGGTCCAGTCCATATGGTGACTTTTTTTGTATCTCAACCACATAACATGATGTTAACATTTTTCTTTGGAGATAGACGACCACGTTCTGCAATTTTTTTTTTTTTTTTTCGGGGGGGGGGGGAGCAATGCCCCAAAATCGTTTCTGCCAGAATCAAAATCTCTGGACCAAAGATGCATCACTGCACAGGGACATCTAGTCATCCAAGGAGAACTTTCTTCAGTTTGTTACTTGGTACATAGCTGTCATCATCGGAATCATTGTCGCTACTGCTACTGCTACTACTGCTGGGGCAGGGACTGTAGCACTGTGGTGAGCAAAGATATTGCATCAAGGGAAGACGGTATTTGCCACAGAAATCCACGAACTTGATGGTCTCCACGTGAGAATCAAAGTACACACCTAAAGGACAAGAAGGTAAAAAATTATTATATTAGGATTTTTTTCAAAGCAACTGCATTTTTTCTATGAAAGAGTATAATGATGTGTATGCATGTACAGTTTGCCTTTGATATACAGTATTTGTTAAATTGAAACTACAAAATTTATAAAAAAAAATAATGTGTGACTTGACTTTATATGACAATACATTCCCTCTTGCAGAAAAAAATTACTACTGTATCTTTCACTGTACACTTCAATACTGTGCACTGCACAGTAGGTATCACAACTTCCCTTTCAGCTTGTACTTCCCTCCCTACCTTTAGCTTTTTTCTCTCTCTCTCTCCTCCTTTCCCATCTTCCTTTTCTCACAAATACCATTCCATTTTGCTCCTCTTTTCCAAACTTTCCCCTCCTTTGCCTCTCCCTCCCCACCAACTACTGTATGCTGGGAGTGCAATAACACTTAAAACCCTCTTATCTCTGATTCTAATTCCCAGTTCAATTCTCCCTCAACCCTCTGACAAAATATCTCTCCCCCCCCCCTCCAAAAAAAAAAAAATCCCTCCACAGACAAATCGACTCTGACATCTGCAAATTGTGTTGTATTTATACTGAATGTCCCCCACCCTCAATATTGTCTGTGCAATAAAGCTCGATGGAGAACAACTTGTCATATTAATGCCAAAGAACCTACTGTACCATGTTCTTACTGCAAAGGTAATTTTAAAGGTACTCTAACATGTTAGAGAGTATTTCTTGCTGCTTGTTCACCTTTCACCTTCATCAAATCTTTATTCACCAGTAATATTTTAACCCAGCAGGGCAGTTTTTAATGACCATATTTGTACTTCACTTATGACACAAATGTCAGGGTTACTTAAAGCACCTGGGCACAGTCCTATTTCACTTTACAATATTTTACTAGCCATTGTCCATGACACATCTGTTTTTATTAAATAGTACAGTATATCAGTGTTACGTTGTAAACTGAAAAGCCTATGTACAGTACCTTATAAAATATCATAAAAAAGTTATTTAAGTTACAACTTGAAATCTTAAACACAGGATTATCTATCTGATGTGCAGTAAAGAGGAAATATGTGACTGATGTTCATGTACAGTCCAGTACCAGTCACCTCAAGAGGGTAGCCTTCTGCGCAGTATATTGAGTTTATGGTGTGTGCTTACTTCAAAATGTTTATCTTCATATACAAGTCTCCATTGTAATGAAAACCTTATCTGAAGTGCTCATTAAAGTGAACTCAATGTAACACAGTCAGATTGAATTGAATACTACTCGTGTTCGCTTTCGGCTATTCAGCCTATTCATCTCCCTTCAGTTGTCTATTCACATCAGTTTGAAGTAGACTTACATGAAGTACTATACAGTATCTGCCAAACTGGACCTACCATAGGGTATGAATTCTTGAAAAGGGTTGGCAAAATAAGTGTCTTCAGTGGAAGAGAATTAACTTGGTTAATAAAACTGTTTGAATAGCTAAAAAACACATGTTTGTTGGTTGTGACTGAAGTAAAGTATTACCTGTAAGAAATGATGCAAAATATACAGAAGATCAAGAAATATAACCAATTGCTCAGTTACATACTGCAGACCGTATTGTTTTAGGTGTAGCAGAGGATTTTTTTTTTTTTGGGGGGGGGGGGCTAATATGAAGGGATACCTTTTGTAAGGTTATTTTTATTTTTTTTCATTGTCATTTTACTTGAAATACAGTAGGATATCGCAAGGCTGACACCAGTGCTAGGCCAGCTGGGGTATAATGGTGTATACAGTATACTGTACATATACTGTATACTGTACTGTAGGAAATTACTCATTCAAATTGGAATGACAGCACTTGCACTTTAAAGGGAAATGGGGAAATATTGACTTCAAAAGCCAGTGCAGATCTACAGAACTGTACAGTACATCACCCTAGCTGTACAGTATGTATACTACGTTACACACTCACCTTGACAGTTCGGGTTGAGGCACCGACAGGCAGTCTGTAAATACCTCACTAGACTCATTGGCAAAACTTGACTTGAGAAAGGTATCTTGTTATTTTTTATTGTCCTCCCTGCTAACTCAAGAAGTGATGGTGGTTCCCACATCAAGTCCCGTACAAATCGTACCACCAGGGGATTTTTACGTAGACTGAGTTCACGCAGATTGGTAAGCTTGATGATCTCGGGTGGAAGGGTTGTTAGCTGATTGTTATGTAGACTCAGGGAAGATAGATTCTTCAATTGTTCTAACTCAGAGGGAAGCTCTGTTAGCTGATTGTCACAAAGGACCAACCACTGAAGGTTCTTGAGGAAGCCGACTTCAACGGGAATCTGAGATAAGTGGTTTCCACCGAGGTAGAGGTACTGTAAGCTGTTGTGAAGATGAGAGAAAAACAAAATGAATACAATGAATACTGTCACTTAAACAGTAGTTCTGTACCAACATTATTTGGTAACCCCCACCATACTACCCAAACAAATTTGCTTGAGGACACACCGTTATTATTAAAGTATGAAAATTTAAGTTGACATAAAGCAGGGCAAAAAGGTTCCCCTATTGTAGTGCACACCAGCTTAAATAGAATTATGTGCTTAAATAACTGCGAGACTGTCATTCTTGATCTGCATGGACCAATCAACACCATACATGCTGAAACCATTGTTACGGCTCGATGTGGCATTCAAACCAATAACAGCGAAAGATTCAAAGATCACAGAAGGACGAGATTAAAATTCAACAACTTGATTATTATTTACGATTAAAACCCTCTCTCCTTAATTCATACAAAAATTAAATCTTTGCTTAGGCCTGTCTACAGTTATTACTTAATATACTTATCGCTAGTCTTGGCCGGCGATGCAACGTCTACAGTATGATGGTAGGCTGCTATAGGCCTACTGTAGTAGACTTGGCTTCTGGGGAAGCCTAGGCGGATAGGGCAAAGTCGAAGTGCTTGCGTTGGCGAATATAGTTACTCTTTAACCGCCAACTCTCACAGTGCAGTGGAATGGCGTACAGAGAATGGCTGGCCCCTGTGAGCTCTAATGATATAGTGACTGGAAGCAGCACATGTCTAGTTGAACTTGTAGAATATTAACAGTGGAATAATGTATACACAGCATATGGTTCAATCTCGTTCAATCAGCAATGATAACAATAACATCTGGTTCTACAGGTGTAATGTTGTGTCTCTCTCCACGACTATTGCAAGAATTTCCTTTTATATTCGCCAGCCCTTATTCGAGAAACCTCTCCAATTAACGAATTCTAGAATATTCCAGTACATGTCTTTCTAGGAAGTGAAGTTTCCAGACACAATTACTGCCAAATTTAGTATCTTGAGTCAGACAGTTCCTTCCAGATGCAAGTCAAATCTTCTCGAAGTGGAAGCATGTGGTAAGCTCTAGAAAGGACTCGAAGAAATCGTAGCTACAGTAGAATTTTCTGGAGCTTTCATTCGTCGAAGGATTCAAGCTGGTATTTTTGGCAAGCCTGTCGGGCCCTGTAACACCATGTCGAACTGCCACTCTGAGTCGCAGCTCCCTGCTGAAACCAAGAATGTACAGTTAAGTGCTTGCGTACTACTGGACATGTGATTGTATTCCTCTAGATTGGAAAGTGCTGCATTATGTAACTTCATAGGGAAGGTACTGTTAAGTGAGCTACAGTAGAGGACAAGAAAAATCGCTTGGTCTGCATGCAGTATGCAGTAATGACTAATGTACATTAGGCTACAGTGCTCTTCACATTAATGCACTTGGAATCAGTCCTTCTCACCCAACCCTCACCACACATTTCCTCACCCCCCAGTCCCTCCCCACCCCTGACACACGTATGCATAAACCTTCAGTTGTTTTGCAAGCTCAGCATTGAGTTGAAAAGTTTTCCCTTTTGAAAAAACAAAAATGTGAATAGTCCAGAAAAGGGAAAATTACTGCACCATGTTCACTCTTTGTCCATGTGATCTGAGAACGTACTGTATGTACACATACAGTACCTCAGTACCTGTACACTTTAAAATCTGAATCATGGAAAGTTCTAAATACAGTAACCACACTGTGCAGTATGGCAAGTTTCTGTTTACACAGAACTTTATTTTAAGTAAAATAACGCAACTATATACAACAGCTCATATTCTCCTGTGCATTTAAATAAATTTTCATGGCTCCCACTTTAATACAGTAGACCAGGGGTGTGCGACCTGCGACACGGCCCTCGGCCTCCTGTGCAGCCTGCGAAACAGTTTTGATATGCTGCATTTTCGGCCCTCGCACATCTTTGTCATTTGAAATGCAACTTAAACTTTACTTAAGTACAGGATATCATGAAAACATAAAACCATCACTTCCTCCAATGTTTAGTAGATATTCTCATTAAAATATGCATTCTAAATCTGAATTTTCACATTTTTGTTGACAAAATAGATATACTGTACCACACAGGGACAAGTTTCGCCAACAATTAGTAGGCCCATGCTACAGTACTGTACATTATTATTCAAGTGCATGTGGGTCTCACTAGATGTGCACATTGGTCACTTTAACAGGGGAGGGGTGAGGAAGGGGTGAGGGTGAGATGCCGCCATCATATACACATGTTCCACTGCGGCCCTTCAGATTGTCACAGAAACATGATTTGACCCGGTGTTCAAAAAGTTTGCACAACCCTTGCAGTAGACCAAAACAACAGTACTTTTGCAGGCATCTGTACTTTTCACTCTGTTTCTATGGAGTACAATTATAGTACTGTATGCTAAACACTACAAACTGTGCAAGCGATGCATACTTGTAAACAAAAGCACACTGGTATTGTATAATTTATGTACAGTACTGTACCCTGAGACCAGTAATACTGTATGTACTGTACAGTAGGCAGTGTTAATTAGTTCACCCCAACCTCAGCATTTGAAAACAATTAACAGAACTACTGTAAATATTACTGTATGTACTATCAAACTATCCAGCACAGGTACGGTATCTTTAATCATGATAGGCCATTTGAGAATATTTATTTAGATTGCCAAATACCAGTTTTTCTTTAGATAAACAAAGGTCCAGATCTTTTTCATATTAAACAATGCAATTAAAAGACCTTTGTTACAACTAGAACTACCTGTAGACTTAGCTAGCCTACAGCAGCCTACTGTACAGAGCAGCCAGCCTACTGTACAGAACAGCCAATGCATTAAACAGCTTGTACTACAAGAGACCAAGCTGTTCTTTGGAATGGAAAGACTGTGAATGGGAAATGAAAAGTGCTTTGAGTTCTCCCCAGAATAGATGTGCTCTATGAATCCCAGGTAATACTTTTGTGATAGTTTGAATACAAGAAAAATTGTTTTACCTCTTAAAATGACACAACACTCATTACTAGTGCTCGTTTTACCATGTAAAATGACACAACACTCAGTGCCAGTGCCCAATAGCACAATGGTTTACTGAAGTGTGTGCAGTTCTTGTAAAATACACTTTCCCAAAACACGGTTGATCAGATTATGGAGCTATTATGGATGGAGTAAAAGCAGAACTCTTCGAATGCAACAAAACACTCATCTAATCCTTTTAATCAAAGGCACCCGCCCCTCCCCAATCTCCTCTCCTTTCAAGACTTTAGTTCTCATTAGCCAGTTTTACAGTATATTAAACCTTAATCATCTTAGGCATTTCCTTTGAAAAACCATCATGGGTTCCGATACTAAGCTGTGTTTGTGACACCATACTTACACAAATGGCTGTTCTGCATTTTTAAACTTCATGAATATTCACTGCTGGAATCAAACTGTGCATTTGCTCATCGTCAGAGCTTCAGTTTTGAAGTGGATGCTCAGTTTTTGTCAAATTTGATATCATTTTCAAGGTGAAAATCCTGTCAAATTCGGTGGTGTGGTTGGAAAATTAGCGTCCTTTGTTAAAAACGGAAAATTATGTGTCCTGAAAATGTCCCAGAATGTTTTTGAAGAATTCTGGAGTCTTTCTGAAAGTTTCCTAAAGAAAGGGATTAATTAAGTGAAAAGATAGTTGCTTCATCTTCATTACGGTATGCCTCTTGAATGTGTGTGGGTGCCTACTGCACTTTGCTGATAAAATTTTTTGAACTTCGCCTCTTTTTTGCATTTCAATTCTTATGCACTTCACAGAGTGTTAAAGGTCTGATGACATGAAAATTACATAGCTCTGGGTATTTGATGAAAGAAGCAGTATAAAGTCAGAAAATAGCCGCAAATTAAAGTAAAATGCATCAGATGTTGACCATTGACAGGTTTATTTTATGTCACACTTGTATCATGACTAAACATGAGCTTAAAGGGGCTCATTGAGTTGGTTCACAAAATTCATGATT
>WURT03625739.1:18823-40156 GCA_009936505.3 Holothuria glaberrima | reverse complement strand
TATGTAATTAGTTAGTTTGTTAGATGATGTTTTACGGCTCAGTTTATATATATATATATATATATATAAATATATATATATATATATATACTTCAGCTTTTAATGTTTTCAGGAGACAATAGGAGATTGGGTCAAATCTTTTAGTTCCATTGTCAATTTGAATTAAGGCTATATAAAACATAAAAAATCTCACATAAAGCCAACCTAAAAAAAACTTGGTCTTAGCAGCCTCAAAACAGAAGTCTGAAAACTTAGTTAAATCAAACGCAGCCCGATGAAATTGATACCACTGTCTATTGCAATACAATTATTCCCCAAAACTGGAGACAAAAACACCTTGTTAAAAATAAATTATACGGAAATTATATAAGGCTCAGATAATCATAACTGGCTTGTACATGACAACATGTAGATTCTTACACAGGCTAACTGTGAAATGTTTCCCATCCCCATATTTATTGTTGAAGTAAGAAACGAAAAAAAACCTTGGCAAACAAGATTTTTCGTATATATATAAAAGCAGCATGTTTTCACAAGAGATAAAACGCGAAAGTTTTTTCGATCAAAATGTAAGCGATGACAGGCGAGTATTTATGGGGACGAGGCGAGGCACCAGTTTGGCGATTGTTCCGCCTATAGGAGGCGTGAAAGTAAGGCTTCCGGTACACAGGCATAACAAAGCCTACAGCGAAGTGTTCAAGATGATTTTATTTCCAGATGTGGAAAGAAAAGAACCAGATTCGAAGAGAGACGAGACTAATCAGACTAGGGAGGATCTGGTGTTTGTGCAGAATTGTGGAATTTGAGGAGAGTAAGAGAAAGACGACAACGATTAAAGAGTCAAGCAAGCTCTCTTATGGTGACGATGACCAGTGACATGAATTAGCAGGTGGCACATATTTAAAGGAAATCCTCAACAGCCCTGAGATCGTTTTCTGGATATGCCTTTCACTAAATCTTTTTGTTATAACACGGTGATTTACTGCTGGCTAAAACGGTTAAAAAAACATAATTTAGGCTACGTGGACATAACACATATTTATGAATTTTTCGCGTGTGAGCAAAATATACTTCTCAATGTCCTGATGTCACTAATATGGATCATTACAATGCAGTGTACTTGAGAAGGCAAAGGTATGGGTTTGAATACATAGTAGCCGCTAACTATACTGTTTTAAATTAAACTCTGAATATATTTACTGTTTTAAATTAAACTCGGATGCTGTATACGCCTCTTTAATCAAAGTGTTAATATTGGAAAGTATCCGATCATCTTACGTTATGGAAACATTTCGAAATTTCTCTAATTTCAGTTATGGGTGCGTAGGCAGACCCTTCGTCTAGCACGATTAAGTGAGTACGTGGCATATACAAACGTCAACATTTCACTGTTGAATGGTACCCCTGACGATGAGGTGTAAATAGAATTTTGTCTAGGAGGCAGGGTGACGTCACATTCTGATATCTTACTTGTTTTGAGCACGTCCAGAACATATGTTGTTTTCAGCTTGAAAGTACACACGACGCACTCACCGAGTCCTTGTCATCTGCAAAGTTTTGCTGAGCCCAGGCCCGTAGTCAGACACGGTACTGAAGGGGGCGAAATGGCTTCCAGGGGGCGAAAATTTTTTTCAGGGGTCCATATATGTAAAAATGTATTAAGTCATGGCAACTTAAAACTTTCTACGGGGAGAAAAATTTTCAGGGGGTTCCCATGCCCCCCCCCCTTGGCTACGGGCCTGACTAAGACAATGTTCCTAGATGATCAACAAGACCTGGCGTAGCCCGGGAAAGAAAAGTTCCATGATCGACTCTCAAACATTAAAAAAAATAATAATACAACACTTTTTGTTGTCAGCCGTGTTAAAACAGAGAAGGACAATAGCACCGGGAGAAACTCACCCCCTCCCCTTCCCCACCATGATTAGTCTTGCTTAGTGCGAAAGAATGTTTCATCGGGAATGGATCTGTCATTTCTTTTCCCTCTTGGACCCAGACAGCGCCGCCAAATCTGTAGTGATGTCACAAGTTGCCAGGGTGACGCTGCGACTACATATCAGCCACTTCACTGTCAGTCCGAATCGTCTAGCGTAACCACGACAACCAAAACGTTGGTCCGTTTGTACTTTGAGTCTAAAATTAAAACAATATACACGTTTTGAAAGTTGAATAATTCATCCCATTCCATGTCTTATCTTAAAAGAAAATTTGTGTGCTACAATATAAAAAGTGGAGTTAATTGACTCAATTTAAAAATGTAGATAGCCTTGTTGCACGAGTAGACGGATAGAAAGGATAAAAGAAAGCAAGCAAGCAATACAATTGATCACTTAAAATTATATCAATATGGATAACTTTCACCTTGTTTTGGCTTTTTGTAATTTTTCTTATACTCTTATATCATTTTTTCATTCATTTATTTATCCATTCATTCATTCATTCGGTCGTTCGTTCGTTCTTTCGTTCATTTGGTTTATATCTACCTATATTCAAATCCCTACATGCACATTTTAAACAAGAGACGCAACACAATGGTATCAAGAATAACATCAAAATTAATTCAAAGTGTTTGTGACCCTTTATGGGCTTTGAACCCGTCTCTCTTCATTTTTCTGGTGGTCTGGTTACTGTTTAGCGCCCTTACAAAGATACCAGCAGGTCAGCTGTTTCAACTGTTCAAAGTGTTTGTGATCTATAACTCACAAAAAATTGTTTGGGAAACATGTCATGCGAAACAAAATACTTTAGTATATAAAGAAACGAATCCTTCACTGTAACATATTTATACAGTGGAGAAATTGTTACGCGTTACCAGTTCTACCAATTATAAAGAGGGCTGTTGTTAAAGACCGAATTGAGGATGATGCAAGGGGCCGGGGGAAAATGTTTAGTATGTTCAATGCTTAATACCGCATGCTCCTTACTTTGTTTTTTACATCGATGGTTAGTTTTCTTGTTCGCTAATTAGAGAAACAATATTAAGAACAAGAAATTATGTCCTCTGATAGGTCCCAAACTCTCTACCCACAGTCACACCTTTCCCTTCCAACTCCACCTGAGTCCCTACTCTGCCCCCATACGAGGTTATAGACATTTCACCTTGAAATCCCTGAAACTCCCGTTTCGCGAAAAACAACCAAAAACATGAATGCGTAATTGTCCTTGAAGTTTCCATATAAGGTTATAATGTTACAATGCGTTTCATCCTTTAATAATTTAGTCTAAATAGTTTTCATTTACATCTGTAATGTAATTTGATCATACCTTTGAGAATAAAAGTCCTTGTTAATTATGTATAGCTTAGAGCAGTGTTATAGAGTATAGGCGAAATAATATAATGAAGTAGCAGGCATACAATGATTTTTAGTAGAGAGAATGCATTCAAGTTTATTTAAACCATCTATTAATCAAAAGCCTTGATAGTTTAGGAAATAAATTATTCATTCGTTTAGAAATTTAGGCTATCTGTGAAGTTTTTTTTACCTCACTAATTAAGATTTTTGCTTTTATTAATAGGTTGCAATGAAAGATGAGAAAAAGTCATGTGACATGAAAAATGAAAGCGACATGGATACTAGTCATTAGTACAAGATGATCATAGTTGAATTAAAAATTCGTCAAAGTCTGGTTGTAATTTAAGCACTAAACTCCCTCGTGGTTGATGTTATAAACGCCATGACTTCCTCCTAAGCACGAATTTTGCCTTTTGCTTTAACTAATTTTCGTCATGTAGCCTCAAAACATGTAAATAAGAAATAGTATAAGATTTACAAAATGGAAACCAAACATTTATAACTTTAGATAAATATAGTTAAACTTTGTAGGTTCATTAGATGATTTGTTTGAGTAGTTAATTTTATTCCAAGCAGAGCAGTCAGTCCTAGTCTGGTCCAGGACACTGTGAAGAGGGTCACTAACATCCACAAGATCCATTTCTCCTTTCGACATGCGTTCAAAAAATAACGAAGAAGGTTGCTAGATACCAATCATTCTCTACAACCCCCCCCCCCCATTTGACAGACGAGAATGTTATTCGTCCCAGTATTCATTTATTTCCTTGAGGTTGAGAGGAGTAAAGATCCTATCTCTGTCCAAAGCCTGACAGATGTAAAAATGAAGCAAAAACGTAGGAAGGACAAGAAGAGAATGAACAATAAGGCTGTGGCCCCTCACAACACCAATCTGAATATCCTTGCACCACCACTGAAATCGACTTTGCTGCACAAATCATATAGTCACCCCTAAATATCTGTGTGGCTGTACCAGTGAGCTCTTACCTGTATCGGGGGGATGAAAAAGCCCACTGGTTGTGCGCAGAATCGATCTGAAGACCTTTGTATTGTAAAGCGTTTACTATAGTGGTTTTTCCCGTGACGTAAACGCACTTCAATTTGGCATACTGGCCGTCACTGCTCATGTGCAAAGGGTGTGTTATAGAACGGCGCGCACGACAGGACTTTAGTTACAACTGTGGTATGATGACACGCAACGCAGTGACGTCGGTGAAAAACCTATATAAATAAACTACCTCTCAATCCTATCAGGTACATATATGGGTTTGCATCCTACTTCTGGTGAAACAAATATTTTCAATTTGCTCCTAAGGACATTTTTCACTTACTTACTCGGCCTTCTCCCGTTCTGTAACTCTACATCATAGTCGTAGGAAAAGGGGGGCAGAGGGAGCGACTGCCCCTCCACTCTCGATGGTGGGGGCGAAAGCCTTGTCCCCCCCTCCCACTTTGATGACACGCTGCCAAAATATGGTAGTGAATACGATAAAATTACTTCAAAGTTTGTCAAACATTGCACCATTTTGCATCTAGGGCACTTTAAATAGTCAAAAAATTTTCAAAGGGACAAAATTACTTCAAACTTTGTCAAACCTTTCACCATTTTGCATCTACGGCAATGTAAATAGTCAAAAATTTTCCATTGGGGAGGGGAACCCCCTCCTCTAAGACCCCTCCCCCAGGACATTGGTCACTATCATACACTTCCGCCCCACTTTCAAACAGCTTCCTACGCTTATGTACATGGCCCTAGTCAGCTCATTAACCCCCACCCTTCCTTTAATTCCTTTTACATGTAAAACAATTGTAACACAAATTAATTGTAACAATTGTCTTACATCTTTATTCCCCACATCACACAAATTTGGGCCTAGCCTAGATCACTTCATAGATTTCTATTAATGTCACGCTATAGGTTACTTATTTGGCGCGTATCTACAGATCTATGAGGGAATCAAACTACCTACAAGCCCAGTTAGTGTCGTAATGGTCCCTTTTGGAAATGCCCCCCCCCCCATCGGAAATTTGTCAGAAGTAGTCCTTTTTGAAAACAAACTTTCGTTCTCGAATGAAAGGAATATTTCATCTCATATTTAAAGTTGGAAAGATGTTTGGACCATGTTTGGACGAACTTAAGACAGAATTCCCAGTTGAGTCAACTTGGGGGAAATTATCTACCTACACAAAGGAAATGTGCAGTCGTATGTGAAAGCTATCCATCTGTTTTCCTTAGATTTTAAGGATTCTTACATTCTGGTGGTAACTTTGACAAAGATCTATCATTATAGAACAAAAGTTGACTAATTTCTCCTGTTGGAGGCGGTAGAAGAAACAACAGTAGAAGTTAATTCTAAGAAATTCTTTATATCGGGATCAATACATTAAATTCTTATTATGTGATCCCTTGTACAGAACATAACTATTCTTAATTTTATTTTTAATATTTTTTTATTTATTTTTTTTATATAATATTTAGGGGGTTTTATATAAGACGAGACTGCTTCCAGGGAAAGCAACTTAGGGGACGGGATATAATAAAATGCCTTAACCAATAGACTTATTTATATTTACAAACAAATGGCATATCACAGCTGCATGGTTGCCACAAGAATTGAGAAGGCCAACTCAAACTGTCTTCGCAATGGAAAGTAGATGTTTGGTCTACGTTCTGTCTGTAATCATGCCAGCGTTTACACCACTGATCTTAATGTACATTAAGATCAGTGGTTTACACGCCCAGAACCTAGTATGCACGCATATGTTCTTGCGCATGCTCTGTGCCAACCAATGCGCACAGTGACTTAACTGTAAATGGTCTAATAAATGGGGACGGTCATCCGGATTAGGGGCTCAAAGGTTGTCTTGCCGATGAAAACAAACCCGGTCGGATTACGGTGATGTGTAGACAGGTAGAACTTTTTATCGGCTTTCTCGGTGTTACACTTTTGTAACGTGTATACCTCATCTAAGGAATGTTCTGCAAAGATGGGAGTTTGACATTTTTGATACAGTTTACAAGCTTTGTAACATATATGTTTTAAATTTTAGACTTAAGGTACACTTTAATGTAATTTATAAATCAAACCGGAAAAAAGGCAACAACAAAGGCTTTTATACATTTCACTTCTCCCTTTACATTTTATTGAACTTTAAATACCCATTCGTTGCAATAATACATATTTCTATTTGCAAAAGATTCTTAACGATGGCGAAACATGAAATTTCTTTCCACCTTACTAAATTTCTATATTCATAAGACTTCCCACGAAAGCAAAACAACTTCAAACTCTACCCTCAGAAATGCACTCCCACTTATCTCTATGGTAGAAAACTGGCAGACTAGGCGGACTATACAGAATCAATTTTTACCAGTGGCAGAAAATACTTCAGCGAAGAAGCAAAGCGAACAGAACTCCTTCAGCTGAGATGGGAAATATTTCAGAAGAAACTTGCAAGTGCCTGCTTGGAGGGGATTAACAGCTCGTTGAAGGTCCGTGGCCTGGGATTGAGAGATGTAGGGGCCTTTTTAGAGGGTGTCCTGGGCAAATTGCTCAAACTGTCGGCGTAAGATACCAAATGAAGGAGTACCTTCTTTTCTCGCCCTTCGTTCTTCTGACATTTTCTAACATAATACCATCGCTTACAGAATTTAGGTGTATTTCTGTGGCGGACCTTCTTTTTCCCAAAAAATTGCAGGTAGCTTCCTCACAGCTATTGTTGACCCATCGTCGCAGATTTGGATGTGGAATACGGTCTACTTTTTTACCGAATTACCTTTTAAACAGTTAGTAAGTTTGTCACGTAATATGTGAGGTATGCAACATAATTATTAGGATGTAACAAATGAATAACAATGTAAAATGCTGAAATTACTGCAACAACCCTTTAATGTGTTTTTATCAATATTTGGCATCGTGGCTGGTCGTGTGATGCAGACTATACTTAAAGAGAAATATTGCGTTTAAAATGCACCAACATGACATACAAAGAAAATACCTTAAATCTTCATACAACCATTCAGTCTCACAAATAAACTCTAGCAATAGCTTTATCTACTTAAAATGTTATGTATTTCAAGAGTAACGGATGTTGCATCATTTCAATTTTCGAAAGTGTGGGTGAACAAATTACTTTTGTGCAAAAATAACTGAATTACTTCCTGTGAAAGCCTCATTTCTTGAAAAGAAATCCGCCATACTGCCTTATTTATTTTGAATTGTCTATCATTTTGTATCTATTAAGACTGGTTTAAAAATATGAGAATTTTCTGTAAAACAAACGCAATATCTTCCTTTAAGTGGGCATCAGATGGATGCTGAGATGAGAAATACTTGTATAGCCCTCTTCCCCCTAACAAAACCATAAAAGTGAATGTTATTAGCAAAAGGTTTTTTTGATTTGGTCAAGTTTCCAAGTGGAAACCGTTGAGCCCTCCGGAAGGCTGGAAATTAGTTACCGAGATAAGGCGGTATATACAAGGAAACTTGAAGGTCTGTGGGAATGTAATGCCACACCTACCTGTTTGATGTAAGAACCATCCAAATATTAAAAATAGTCACAATTTCCATTATAATCAGTCAGATAATGACCATTTTACGAGGCAGTCACTATTTTTGCATTTTCATCATGAATAAAAATGAGCTTCATATGCAAATTTGTGACCTGAAGGGACTCAATAAGATACGCCTTATATTTTCCTTTGTTTGTTTAACCTTCATTCCAAGGACAGCTGTAATGTTGGCATGGACTGGAGGCCGGAGTTAATTTTGAAAGAAGCTATTGGCTTTTTTGAAAATGTCCACATTAAATGCCAAACTAGAAACTAGAAGGTAAGTAATTCACAGATAATTTGTTAAGGATAAACAGAAGAAATACACACACTGCAATTGGGAACAACCAACAACATAATGGCCAAACTTTGAAAAGGTATATCTTGAGAACGGTAAAAGATATTCAAATCATTCGATGGATTTTTTATCAGAGGATCTTTATAATTTTTGAGTAAAACAGCTGTTTTGTTTAAATGTCCACAGACCTTTCAGTTGTCAACAAAGCTGTGCAGGAAGAAATTTTACACGGGCAGAAGATATTTGCCTTGCCGTTTTTTTTTTTCTAATTTGCAAACATTCATGACAAACTTTCTCTTTGACTCACCCACAAAAAACATTTCCCCCTGAAATCGACATTTTTGCCAGGGGAGGGATTTGCTGCCAGAGGCCCCACCTCCTTTGCCTATTGAGGTATATACCAAAATATATTATACGGTAGATGTCTACCTTCTCAGATGAACAAATCGTAAAAAAAGGGTGTCATTCGGGTAACCCTTTACTTTTCATTGGCAAATTTTCGTAATAACAGTTTTATCTTCAAAGTGTGAGCCAACATATCCAAAAGACTTTCGGGCGGCAATTTCTGACACCTTTATCCTGACCCACATATTAGCACAATTCATAGGTGGCGATCCCTGGGGGTGGGGACATATCCCCCAATATCTGAGAAATAGCCATTGACTTACAGTAAATTATTTGAAAATGGGGGTCATGCCCCCCCCTAATATTGAGAACAAGTCGCCGCCAATGGCACAATTTGTCTGTTATTACTGCATAATTCTTTGCACTATTGCATATTTTCAAAACAGGTTTATTTACATAGGGTAAGACATGAATATGCATTACTGCCGTGCCATGAATAGTCCCAGCCTATCACGTATCTTGAACTTCAAACTTATGAATAAACAGTTGTTGAATCATTCCTGAAGTCGTCTAATTATCTTCGACGTGAAACTTGATTTCAATTTATCAAAGGGTTGTTTCACATCACCACAACGAATGTAATATTTTCAGTCTTAAGTTATTCATGTAAAAAAGTCTTCAAAATTACATTTTGGGATTTAATTTACAATTGGAATGCTCACTCAAAAATCAACGACAGAAATAAACTAATCATATATGATGACGTCATAATCGAGAGATTTTAATTTCACGAAAAGACTGTAAAGAAAATCTTAACGTTATGACGTCCTTTTAATTTAGAGTGATAAAGTAATCACTTTGAATACTCATAACATAGTCATACACACCACTAACCGAAATTTTAATGTTAAATATCATACATGTTTTTATGGTATTGCACATTTTTAAAATTGCTAGACAACTGATGTCTACCTTTTACAAAAAAAATGTTCGATCAAAATTTTCCGGTGTTTCAATTCTATACCGAATACGTACTACTGTGGACAAAATGTGACATTTTTAAATTAGCGATGTTGCAGAATCGGCATTAAGTTGAATGTAAGGTTTTATCGACGGTATATCAGGACTGCATCAAGGATACCGCAATTTTCATTGTTGACAAAACGATATTTTGCATAGCCTGCAGACATTTAGTTTGATAACATGTTAAATAATAATACTAAAAGACTCATAGATCTGCATACGGTGCTGATAATACTGCAGTCGACAGAATAAAAGTTGATAGCCTGTTTTTTTCCTTCATCGGTATAGATTATCGAATAATCGTATGATGAAGTCATCTAGTAACATATCACATAAAATGATATTGATGCAAGAAATATCGTCACATCTCTTAGCTGTAATCCATTAGGTAAGTACGTATATAAATCGGTATAAATGAAACTCACATTTATAAACCAATGACAGCGTCAAACAATTCAGTATTTGCACTAAGCATAAAAAGGTTGTCCTGCTTCGACAAAGAAATACTCGAAATTCCAGAGTGCTCAACTTTTGTGGGTACCTGGGACAAATATAGGTGGTACAAAAATATGCTAATTTTTAATTTTTCTTAAGTTTTTCTTTGGCGGCTGATATAAGGGGGTCCTATGTGTATCAAAGCATATTGATATCCCACGGGCAGGCCCGTGGCCAGAATTCTCAGTCACGGGGTCAATCAGGAATTTATGGGGAAAAACAAGGGTGAACATGTAGAATCATAATTTACCATTGCTTAAATATTTGTAGGAGGAAGTATTTTCGGGGGCTCAGCGCCGAAATCCCTCTCCCCCTTTCTTTGGCTACAGACCAACCCACGGAGCAGCTTGAACTTGAACCGTACATAAGGATCATAACATAATCTATCAACTTTGCAACCTAAATTTGGAGGTGAAGGGGAGGTTAAAAAGTGGCAAGAACAGTAATTTAGGCGTCATCGTGTCACCGCCGTGGCGTTTGGAGTGGCATTCTGATCTGCATGTGCTGTCATACTGAAGTCAGTCACGTGACCGTCAATATTGCTTGTACAATACAACACTACAATAACTGCCTTAAAATCGGCATCTTATATCTTTTCTACAGACTAGTCCCAAGAAACATGTCTAGTCAGGTTTACTGTAATCCCAGTTAGTTTAATGGCATATTTTCAAATGAGACCTGATTCGATGGGTATGATTTTCGAGACTTTTGCGTAGACATTTTACAGTTACAGACTTAAGTACCCCTTTCTATGGGCTGCCACTAGGGCAAAATATACGATTGTGAAAAAACATGAAATAACCCAAATAAATAAAAAAGGAAAAATAAATAATAAGAAATAAAATAAAAACACAAAATAGGAACAAAATTTTTATTTTTCTCTTATATCTTGTTATTTGTTTTTTTCTTTTCTAATTTATTTGGGTTCTTTAATGGTTTTTTTTTCACAATCGTCTTTTTGCCCTGTTGGCCGCCCATACCTTTCAGTCTTCTTTCATGGAAAAGTGAAAAAAAAATAAATATCAATATCATTTTACGTCATTGAGGGGATAATGACTTAGGTCATCGGCAATATCATAGAATATGATAGATATATATCAATATTTCACAAAACCTATATATTTTGGTACATAAATACTATCAAACAGTTCTCCTTCATAAACTATTTACATTTCACGATTCACTACTTGGTTTAGATTCTTTCTGGTCGGTTGCACTCTCCTTTAAAACAATCCCTTCCCCGTCTGTTTTTGCTTCTTTAATGGATTCGGTTTCTTTACTTGCCTCGGTGCTCTTACTTTCCTCTACACTTTTCGCTTTTTCGTTGTTCCTGCTATTTGCATTACCATGTGTTTTTACGTGTTTACTTAGGTGATCACTGCGCATGAATCTCTTGTTACATGTTGGACATGCAAACCTTTTTTCTCCTGTGTGCGTCCGCAAATGCCGCTGAAGTTCGTCAGAACGCGTAAACCGTTTCCCACAGAAAAGCCAGTTGCAAACGAATGGACGTTCACCTGTGTGCCAACGAAGATGGGCCTTTAAATGGGACGTTTTGCCGTAAACTTTGCCACATCCGGGAATGTGGCAATTGTGGACGTTCTTTTTCTGGACTGGTTGGCCTGCAGCTGCCAGCCGTTCGTTTTCTTGGCAGTTTGGGCAGTCACAAGTTGCCCGACCGGAATATCTCCGAGTATTCCGAGAGGAAAATATATCGTACACTCGAGGATTGATAAAGGTTGACCTTAGAGAGGAAATTGGAAGATGGGGATAATTCCAAGGGAAGAGAGCGCCTATACTGTCTCGGTAAAGATAATGCGAAGTGGATGCCAGAGGAACAGCCGGTGACGTCATTGCACTATTTAGTCGAGTCGCGGCAGGGCAGTGAGGGTCGCGACATACGGACATCCTATCATCCGATGTTTCGTGGTCTTTATGGGCAGACAAAGATGAGAGGGCGTGCTGTGATTTCAGATAGTGGTATCTTGCTGAAGTGTAGTCTGGTTCCGCACGGGTGGCGACAGAAGAGGCAGCATTGGACAGCGGCCCCGACGAGGGCCTGGGCCCTTTTAACCATTCATCGTACAGCTGTTGTTGTTCCAAAAGATGATACCACCTTGAATGTCTCGCCTCCACGGTTTCTTGTGGGGTACACAAAGGTCCTTTATCTGACGAGCGGTGGAGTTGGAAAAGGTCATAAAAGGGGGGTAACCTGCCATTTGTTAAAAGTTCGCTTAGGACAGGATGGTAGCTCATTGACTCACGAGTATGGTAACGAGATAAGGAGTTAGTCCTCCATGACATGTCTGGTGGAGATTCCCTCGATCCAGTGGCACCGCCGGTTGGTTGCGATGACTGTATTTTGTATGGATGGAACAATTTTGGCTTCTTCAGATGGTTGGTGAGGTCCTTACCCACACAGGGTCCTACCTCCGGTGAGCCTCTGTTGGTCGGAGTGAGGTTCATTCTTATTAGTGGTTGAGAGATGGTAGGCCCTGAGAAAGAAATTAAAAATTCATTAGTCGAAAATTGTATGGAATTTTAGGTATTTAATTTAAATTTTAAGAGCGTTTGACAATAAGAAGGTAACAAAGATGTAAAAAAGTGTTTGCTCGTCTTATCGTTCTAGGGTAAGGTTTGGGGAGGGGCGACTACGCGTCTTTCTCACATACGAATATCCCTGAGCGGCGGTGAGCTCAGATATTAACACACTGAAAAGGTGCTTCAAATTTTGTTTATATACCACGGGTTCACTTTCAAACAGTTACGAACAGCCTTCAGTTTTTATATTTAGTTATTTTTTTTTTCATTTTCTCAGTTTGGAATGTTGTGTCGAGAACGATGGCTATCACTTATAGAATATTATAGTGAGACTTAGAAGGAGGTGTGGGGGCGCTCGAGGAGGGTGAAATAGAAATAGTTGAAACAGAATTTTTTACGACTATGTCATCATAGTAGCAACGTTTTGTCAATACCTTGACTTTCCCTGCTCCTTGACACCTCGCAATAGACTATTTGCATTGACGTCACGCTTACGTCATAATAAGGGACAAACAACGAATTTAGCTAGTTATTAAGGTACATGAATTTGAAACATATTGTACGCATGATGTAGCCTTCGTACGAGCATCTACACTATGTAGACTTTAGGCGCGTTTCATACCGGTACAAAAATTAGCTGTCTACATTTGCTGATGAAAGTTGTAATGTCACGTGCTTACCTCAGCCGAGGGCGCAATTTTTGTTCTGTGACGTCATTTGCATACGGTCTATAAATGCACCAACGTACATCAAGCCAATGCCGAGAAACCAATAACTGGGTTAACACTTTTCCAGCTATGCGTTCATTTAGTGCATGTGTCTTGTACGCTCATGTTAGCCGACGCAAAGTACATTAACATTAAGACCGCTCCTGTAATAATCTCGACCTTGTGATTCAAATGATGAGCAGTATACCCTCCTTAACTGGTGTTGTAACTGGCACAGCCTTTTGTTACAAGTCATCGACAGGATTTTTTCCAACAATAAGTGTCATCCCTCTTTTGGTTATCGAAGATGACTTACGGTTGTTTTCCCTACATTACAAAGATGATACTTAAGTCCTGTCAAATGTCTCAAGGCTAGAAGTATTCTCTTGTGCCTCTTCCCTGCCGGGGCTTGCCAAACCCTCCCTTCTAATCACTTCTCTTTTCTTTCAATCGACGCCCCCTCTTTTCAAAGCTTTGTCAAGAATGTGACACGAACACTGACGTCGATTGGGTTTAGAAGAAGGTGGAAGCGATTAGGGATCGCCCGGTTGACATCCCGCCTTTGTATTGCAATTGACGCGGAAAATCCACAACTATAGAAATCGCCGGATAAAAAGGCGAAGAAAAGCACACCTAATCAATGGTTGCGTTCTGATAAATGGGCGATCTATGTACAAGTTGGCTGGCCAGTTCTCTTCGCTTGACTTACTTGTGTTTGAAGGTTAGCTTAAGGACAAAATCGACCAAAGTTTCAAATGAGTTGCTCGATTTCTTGGCGTCAGTTTTTCTTTTGTATCTTATGAAAAAATCAGCATTTTGATTCATGGAAAACAATGTGGAATCAAAAGGCTATTAAGAAATACGTTAAGTGTTAGTTTTATTGGGAGGAATTATTTACAGCCAATTTGTACAAAAGATACTTGAATTTAAGTCTTCAAGTATTGGTGATGCCACAGCGTCTGGTGGTAACTGTGTGGAGTAATTAAGCATAAACGTTCGTCAAAATGCTGAGCAAAAAGGGCGATTTCTTGGGTAAATATTCTGTCTTTTTAGGTTATCGTTATGAGAAGTGTTAAATGCGTGGTGTGACCGAAGTGTCACCGAAACCTGATAATGTTTGCTTCATTTACATGCAGTTCAGATATGAGTAACTTGAGAGCTTGGAAGGTGGAAGTCTAAGAAGACCATTGAAAGGTATTAAAAAATGTCATAAGCGAGAGCAAAGCGTTCATCTGAAAAGAATGGCTGCATAAATTATTTTTTCTCTCTTTTTATGTAATAATATTGAATTCGTATCAAAATCAGATAATATAGAGAAAGTCATTCAAAAGGAAAATGATCTCAATTTTTATGTAAATCAACTTAAATAATTACCAGGAAAATGGAACTATCATACAATGTTTTTTAAGCATAGAGATAAGGCAAGGTGTCTGTTACAACCTCGAGTTGCCTACGTAGCAGGTATATCCCTGAGGAGCTGAGCAAACAGAGTCCGCTCCGCGGCGTAAACCTCGAGTTGCTTCATACAAAATGGAAAATGCAGTAAGTTTTTCCATGATGTCACAGACCTTTGTCAACACGAATATTTCCTTTCATTCAATTAATTGTGCTTCTGTTTTCCAAGTAGTTTCATTCATATTTAAATAAGTAGATTTTAAGAAATGTCGAAAAAATCGATAGATTTGTTATCGGTACCTATATCGACGGTAAAATTGACCGAGGAAAAAATACAACGCTTTTACCTCCATTGTGGTTCCTATAGATATAAGTGAAATTCAAGTAATGTTATATTAACAGATTAGCGCATGAAAATGGTTTGGTTTTATTTTTGCAGTATCTATACCTTTCTGATCGTATCAATTTCCAGAATTGATAGACAAGATCTTCAATGTTTTATGACATGCATAGGAAGGTAGAAATATCAAATAATTGGTCATTTAAAAAAATACGATTCCACATGTTTTTCTGTTGTTTTGATTATTACATTATCTGCTTTATTTTTTTTAAAGGAATGTACCTATACAGATCTGTGAATATTGTTAATCGTATTACAACTCGACTCAAAAAATGAAGTTTGAAGTCTGTGCTCCATTGAAAAACATGAAATTTTTAGAGTAACTCGTTGATTTTCTCGAAGAGAATTTTTAGCCAAAAAAATAAAAATGAATAAGAAATAAAAATACAACAACTTACACTGATAATCATTGATTGTTTTACCGTTAATTATCCGATAAACGACTGGGCTAAAGGCTATACCTCTGTTCATTTGACATTAATGATGGCCTAATCAAAAACGTTTTCTATCCATTCAGGATTCAAGTCAATAAAATTTAAATGGAGAAGGGAAAAAGTAAATTACTGTATCTGCACATCATTCTATTGACGGGGCCATAGAGACACCATAATGTCAAGGCATGCAAACGCTTAATTACAAAAAAGCCATCTTTCCCCTCTCTTCGAAAAAGACGTAATCAAGCAGAAATGTAGAATGACGATGTTCCTAACCCGCTTATAGTTTCAGTCTCAAATAGCATCAAGCCACAATGGCATATTTCCTGCAGTTAAAAAACTTTTCACATAATTTGATCAACAGTTCTTCTCTATTCCAGATAAACGTCAGACAAAAATGGTTTCCACGAGAGCCTCTGGCTATCCTCATCTTTGAGAAGACCTATTGGCTACAACTTGATGTTATCTGGCCCTATGGGAAATACAGGTAAAATGTTCGGCGAAGATGTAGGCTGGATCGTCTTGTCAGTTTTCTCTAAAATTATTCTCCTCTCCTGTCACCACGGCCAAAAACCCTTTGGCCATCGGAAGCAGTAATGCGTATTTCACAGTTTTCCCAATTTTAAGCTTCATTATGGTTATGATTTTTCAACTTTGAACCACAAGCAAACAGAGAAAAAAAATACATGTACCCGATCAGGGAGATAAGTGACTAAATTACATTAAAGATAAAAAGATAAGGTAAAAACTAGTGAAGGTATAATAACTTTAAGCTCAGATCGCAGGTAGTGTAATCAAGTCAGTAATATACTTACTGTTTAATATTTATCGCTCCTTTTATCCTTAAGAATTTGTCACGATTAGGGAGAAAATCCTCGCGCTGTTGCAAGTTCCCTCTGGGTTGTGTGATAGAAGCGAGTTCAACACTTAAAGTAAGGGCTTTCTGTTTATCTATCGTCAATTGAAGGCTTCAAATTATCGATTTGAGATGGGGCAGCGAGGGACTACTGCCTGTTAAAAAAAATGGAACACAACCCTCGGCGGGGCGAAAGGGCTTTGTATGCAAATACAGGGGATCACCTTCATTATTTGCGCCATATCGTCAAGATATGAACAAACCTTCGCTTGAACTTTAACCTTCAAAACTCAAACCGTTTACAAAAGATTAATCTGTAGGCTTTAATGTCTGTTTAGTATGGATAATAAATTAAGCAGGACTTTGTGGTCTCAACTAAAGCGGCTACATGCTCGTATCGATTTAGATGGTCACGGTTGGTTAGTCGACATCGGGGCGGGTGTTGTAACATGTCGAGGTCGAAAGGTTAAACTGTCTGAATGCAGGCATGATTGCTCATATTCAGGGCTGAGAGGAAAGCAAAAATTTACCATCTAATAGCTTTTACACAGCTTCTAGAGGGATGGGGATACATATTAGCCCCTCTCCGTTCTATCCCTCAAAATTACTTTTCCAAAGTCCGATTGACTCTTTGGAAAAGAGTCCAAGGACGAAAATAAAACATTACTTCTGAATGATTTTTGCTCCCCCAAAGGAGCTACGTCTCTAAGGGATTCTAACACGCAAAGTGCGGGCAAACCTCTTAACCTTCAGCCCTCTAAACCTGCATAATGGGTCTGTCCTGCGTGAGCCCCGTTCTAGACTGAATGAAAAGAATGGATACTTCATATGATCTTAGCCGAGCAATTTTCTGATACATTAAGCTGAATCCATAGTTCATATAAAAAACACCGACGTTTGGAAAGTAAACTGTAGCACCATTTAATGACGTAAGCACCATGTAGAATAACACTCATCGGAAAAACAATATATGTACATAGCATGCGTTAGCACTATGCATGCGGTAAATTGCCCTGATAGGTGACTTTGTTTTCTGTTTTTTTTTTATGTCAGACCAAAAGGAAGTTGGTGTTGCTACAAATGATGATCTACTGCCTATCAGGAGGATATTCGTGAAATCACCAAGAGATGATGTCCCAATTTATTAATGAATATGCACAATAGTGTGAATTTATAATCTGCTCAGCATTCAGGTTAATTTCAAAATTGAAAAAAATTTAAATTAACTGATTTGCAAAGAGGTTACTTAATTTAATGACAAAATATTGCAATGACGATAATGTTGTGAGCCTCAAAGGGCGGAGACTATTTTTCAGGGGAAGAGAATCGGTGTTTTGCCAAGCTTCTATAGACTTTCTAGAATACACTTTACAGAGAGCGGGAGGTGTTTGCCTCTAAAATGATATGTGATTGAAAGTTTACACTTTTGCAGCCCGCGGACCCCGGCCTTCTCGCGTGATTATCTTATCGAGCCCATAAACGTTATCTTAATAAGTATAGCAACATAAAAAAGAAAACTTTGATGTAACATTCCACACAAAAGTCCAGTTGTAATCGGATAATGTACAATCTCTTGGGTGCAATTATCGGGCCCAGACAGTTGGGGATCTCCGGGAATTTACTAACATTATGACGTCACTGTGAGTCTAACTGTTAACTGGTATCCCGGTTAGCTGTAAGCTTTAAAGGACCCCTGGCTTGACCACATATAAAGAACAAAAAAGATGGGGAAAATGCAGAAGGCCCTAAAGGATTTTAATTCAATGTAAGTACAAACTTAGTCCTTTCAAGGGCGTGGACAATCCGCGGAAAATCCGATTAAAAGTCAAGCTTTGTGAGAATAATACTCACTTTGTCAGAAAGTTGTTGGAACACACGAAGCTGACTTATTTCAAAAGAAATTCAATCAAACTACGAGTTGCTCGAGAGTGCTGTATGTAAGCATAATGACGGGATTAAAATGTCACCAAAGCAGTTACAGTACTCTTTATTGAAACTGTCACAAAGAATATTCATCTACCTGCTTTGTAGGGTTGCCAGTACCCGTTCTAATGTTACGAGAGAGCAGCGCCTCTGGTACCACGCTGAACGGACTCTGTCTTCTCAGCTCATCATCTTCCCAGGGATATGACTGAACAAGGAATATGCCGTACAGTCTGATACGCAGGGATCACCTCTGATAGCATGTTCTTAGCGGTTAAGAAATTTTGCGCAAGTTGAGTCTTTGAGTTCTTGGGATGGGGAGGGGGAAGGGGTTGGCGAAAAGAAAACATTGTCAAGTTTCTTTCCACTCTTAGCGAAAGAAAGAGGGCTGAGATGTTCACTCATAACGTGCCGATGTAGCCTGCATGGCTGACAGTGTGGTTTCACCCTACATCAATAAAGTAACTACGGAAAACTACCTCTGCTTTGAAAAGTACAGCTGAGACGGCTTTTATCTCTCTTTGTGACAAAATTCGTGCTTCTATTGTCTCGCTTTTGGGCCGTCCTGTGCCTGAATTATGGAACATAGGATCCCTCCCAGTTACTTTAAATCGTTCTATGCAGTGACCAGGGCAAGGCACGTTGAGCGTGATATGCACAAATTATCATTTTAAGCAAACACTGCGAAGGAACAATTTTACAATTTCAATCGCAGTGTGTTGTATACAGGGGAAGGAGGGCCAGTTTATCGTTTAAGTCACAAATTCTCGCATGGTATCATAGGATGATTTCTTCGTACTCCTGCTTTGATTACTCTGGGCTGCGCCTCCAACCTCCCGTTCTTTACACATACCCGTTAGGGTGCAAAGGGTCGATGGAAACGGTAGTAAACAAGTGAAGGTTATTTCACTTGACATTTTGCTAATCAATTGTGTCTAACAATAGGATGTTTTATTTAATTATATCAAAGAACAATGCAAAGATAAATTTATCGATTTAACATGGAAACGCTTTGACCCATATCCAGCAGTATCGACCTTTGAGATTGAAGGAGTAACTTAGGTGAATCGAGAGTGAAGGCCGGAGGTAGGTGGATTCGAGTTTGTTGAGTGTCTAGGATTAAATGAATTGTCAATCTCTCCCCATCGATTACTCTTCCCCTGAACTTTTAGTAGCGAAACATTTGCTCGATGCCGGTTTCCTACTACTACTTGAAAAAAAACAATATCGTTTTTGAGAGAAAACAATATCGTTTTTGAGAGATAAGTCAAGGTTTTCTTATGTAACGAAAGTCTTATGATGACATAAAAAATTGTTCCTTTCACACCCATCAGCTGATGTCAGTAACTGCTAATTTAACCAATTGATGATGCCCTCCACAATAGACCCTGTCATATGATGTCACAGAACAGAAAGTCAGTGCGCCCTCGGATGAGGTAAGCACTTAGCATAACAACTTACATCAACACAAATGCAGACTGCTAAGTTTTGCACCTATCGGACACGTGCCTACGTGAGTGTGAAGGCTACGTCGTGCGTACAGTGTACGCGTTCATGTGTACCTTATCGAGCTGGTTTCACTGCTTGTCCTTTAAAATGACGTCAGCGTGACGTCAATGCATAAGGTCTATTATCTATCACATTTAAAGGGAAAATGCAGTCCCCCAATTTGAGTTAGTGTACCCTGGTACACTAGTTCAGGAATGGCTCATATCAATAATGTGACAATATTTTTGTCACTTATTTCTTAAATTTATGCAGAATAACTCCTGGTTATCTTCAATATTCAATGATTTTATCAGAAAACATTACAAAAAATACTTGTGAGAGAAATAAGAGGAGATCTGTAATATTTAGCAATTTTTGAAAATAAACTTGGGGCGACTACCTTTTCCCTTTAAATCAGGATGTGTTAAACAAGACATACCAAGATTTCGTTCTAATGGATAAAATGTAAAATCATTTCATTTTTACTACTCATTTACTAGAAAACAATCTAAGAGTCATGGTATACCACAGTCTTTCTTTAAATCGTTTCCTAAAACTATTCAGTGTCCTTGACATTTGCTTACAGGTATGTCATGAACTATTATCTATCGATATATCAACAGCTATTGGTATCATATTGTTATCATAATTATCTTCTATTTTCAATAAATTGTACACAATAAAATTGATTAATAACACGTATGCTATCAATATGGCGTATATTAATTACTTTTAGTAATTCGATTGGAATTAGGAAAAATCATTCAACAATAAATCATATTTTGAACAGATTTGTGTCCAAAATTTAGACATAGCTGGTATTGACCGAACTGTTTTTTAGCGTTCGCCGGTAAGAAATTTAATGATAACTATCAACAAGTATGTAAGGCATCCACTCATTGGCGGTTTTTTTTTTTGAGAGGAACTGCCTCTAAAGGGGGCGTAGGATGACACAAATGCCGGTTGGGTTTAGGTCTAAGGTTAGAAAACTGGGCTTCCCAATCGCCCAAAAGATTCCAGCAATGAACACTCTTAAATTTTTTTTTTCACTCAGCTCTGGGTCAACTGAAGGGCATAGGCAGTCCCCCAAACTTATTTTGAAACAATGGCTGAATCTCACAATTTTCCTCTTATTTCTCTTCCCAGGATCATTCATGATATTTCAGGACTCAAATATTTCATATTAAAGCTAAACTAAGATGTTACTCCTTGTAAATTTCACAATTTAGTGAGAAAAAACATTGTCACATGATTCTCAAGAGCCACTAATGAAATAGACTACTAATCCAAATTGGGGTGACTGCATTTCCCTTAAGGGCGTTAGTAGCGCACAGTCCTAGTTTAAGTTGCTGTCATGGGCGTGCAAGGCAGGGACCGTAGCGCACAGTCAGAGTTTAAGTTGCTGTCATGGGCGTGCAAGGCAGGGACCGTAGCGCACATTCAGAGTTTAAGTTGCTGTCATGGGCGTGCAAGGCAGGGACCGTAGGCTGTAGTTCCCTCCCCTATACGGGCAAAATATTGTTTATTCGTGAAAAATATATTTTCTGGCAAACATGGGTTAATATTTCGGGCAAATGTACTCAGCT
>WURT03625739.1:0-17163 GCA_009936505.3 Holothuria glaberrima | reverse complement strand
TTTGAAATTCAGAGTACTTCATTTGTTAGAGAACAACCCTTTGAGAGGTTTACTCTCATTTTCCCTGACATTCCAAAACAAATAACCCTTTGCTTTCCCCGTAATCCAGCCTGATTTATGTACCTTGATTTATACATGATGCCCTTTCAGGTACACGCGTCCTACATCCAGTATATCGTTCCTTGCAGACTGCCACCCGTTTTCAGAGCGCGTACGCAATCCGACTTATCTGAAACAGTGAAATCACTGAGTTACTGATGAAGCTAAACCTCAAGCGATTTTGTAGCCCTCGGAGCGAGCGAAATTTTTCGTTCAGCCCATCAGCTACATAAGTCGGAGGCCAAAGAGAGCTGCTATACGCAGGACAGCAGTTAGATTACTGAACAAAATATCATGAAAGAACGATGTATGTTATTCCTTTCTTTCACTCGCTAGCAACTTGCAATGCAAAATCAAAAATTGCATTTGTACATATAGGATGAACGAAGACAATCTACACTTGATGTTAGTATAGTAATTAAAATATTTTACCTGAAACTGATTCCTAATTCACCTTCTTCCCTTGGTTAGAGTTTTGGAATCTTCTCTCAGCAAATTTCCGGCTTTAAATTAGTTATTAGCAATCGGACCTTAACGATTAAAGTCTTTTCCCTGCCTAGCTGACAGGATGGAAGGACAGAATTTAAATGATAAACCTACAGTTGCCTTTACGGCACAGGAACTTGGAAAAAAGTACAAAGGCCCTATATGATCGGAACAATGTTGATGTTACGTAATCGACATTTAATCGACTGACTGGAAGCACACTGCAATTAAGGGGAATGTTTTGCATCGCTACCAAATGAATTGAAAATATCGACTCGCCGTGCAGGCTTACCAGCCAATATTGTTACTGTGAAGGAATATTAATTACAGTTGGGCGGAACTTTTCCACGAGGGGTGACATCACGACGAGACAAAAATGTCGAAAGTTCACGTGTACTTCATGTTGTCGCCAAGGAGTGAATGATACATGTTTCGATCGCTGCAGCCGAGACAGAAAAGAGTCGTTGGGTCGGACGAGACAGTTGTTATATCCAGGTATGGTTTCAAAAAGTGTAGACTAATGACAACCTTTATTGTTGGTCATGTTAGTGCAGCTCTAAGTATGTAATCAATGAGTTTTTTTTAAGCAAGTCGGTAAATTAAGGAGGGGCAATTATTTTCAAGGTCAAACGTAATAACTTTTATACTGTTTAAAGAAACGGCTGTCGAAAAGATAAAGTTAAACTGTATCTCATGGGCAACTAGATGTCTTTTCTATTGAAAAAATAGGTTACGTGGATAAACTTTTTGGTAATATTTTAGATCGATTTACAAACGAGCTTAATAAAGTCCCTACCCTATTTGCGTATATGCGTACGATAAGTAAGGGGTAATTCAATAAACTGATGAGGCATTGCCTCTACTTCCCAGTTTGTATTATATTCTTAAGGTTATGTTTGTTTCAGAGTGCCATTATCAATATGTTCCTTCGATTTTTCGCAAAAAGGGTACCCACCAAGAGCTTAATGTATTGCGTAATGCACTGAAAAGTATTTGACAAGGTGCAATGCAAGTGCTGTAGAAGCCTACAGAGGACGTGCAGTGACGTCATCTTCCATTGTGAACATCTGCACTTTGGACGTCACCACCTGTGTACCTTTGCATGCAGTACGCATCACCCCGGACTTTTCGTATACATGGGCAAAGCATATTGGCATTATTGCACTAACGTCCTATGCGTAAATTGTTGCCACCGTATGTACACGAGTAGGCTTACCAATATGGCTGCCTGCTATAGCATTGTGTGTAAAAGTTTGGACTTGCTCAAGTGGCTCAGTATCGACAGGCTGTAAGAGAGACTTGTAATATTTTTGAAAGAATGTAAGTTCAGTTCAAATTCAACCAGTGACGTCATTTGCACGTCATCTGCACCTAAGGTTGTTTTTGAAAACATCATAAATCGTCAAGTAAACGAAAGGTGAGGCACTGTGAAGCACGGATGGCCCCAGAATATATCTGACAGGGGAGAAAAGCCTCCACTCACCGGGGGAGGGGCAGCAACTTTACCCTAAGCCACGGTCGCAAGGCGGGACGAATTACCGGAAGAATGGCCAACGCAAAATTTTCGGCAGGCTTGCGCGCCAAAATTTTCGGGGTTTTATTGAAGTAAATTGTGGGTTTTAATTGAAAATCCGAAATTTGGGGTTTTATTGAAGAAAATGTTAAAAACTTAGGGCTTGTATTTAAGAATTTGCCCTTCTTGAGAGCAAACTATAGAAAATCGTCAGGGGAATGGTCGCCGTCGCCGATTACATACTTAATCGTGCACCCATTAATTAAGTCTCCACGACGACATTAAAAAATTTCCCCTACGGGGAGCCAGCGTTCCCTAACAGGGGTCCATGCCCAACTCCACCCGGCTCTATCTCTACCACGAAGTAGGATGCGCGGTGTATTGGGCAACATCAGACAACTGCATGAACATTAAAATGTAAACACATTGATTGAGTAGCAGTGTACCTATTCTTCGTAGCAGTCGTGAAAAATAGATTATCATATACTTACGTACGATGATGCAAAGACGGACCACGATAACAAGCAGTTTGGTTGCTTCTTCCAGGCCCGTAGCCAGACAAGGTACTGAAGTGGGAGAGGCGAATAAGCTTCCAGGGGGATATTTTTTCCGGGCGGCAAGACATACTAATGTAGATTAATGAAATGGTAATTTTTGATCTTCGGGGGGTCGAAAATTTTTCAGGTGTGCTTGACCCCCATCTTCCCCTCTATTAACTATGGTCTACATTTTTCTCGTTGCCATGCAGTAGTAATTTCAACAGTTATAGGGCAGGTCAATTCGTGCAAGTACCTTTTCCGTGAAAGATTTACAATTGAAATTATTAAAGTACTATACCGGTACATATACTTGTTTTAAAATATGCACAAAATTTATCACCACACAGTCCGCACTTTAAGTTGTCCGATTTAAGCGAAGTATGTCTACCGCCCATTTTGTCAAAGGCGTGAAATATGGGCAGAGAAAAAAGAACAAGAGTGAAAAAAAAGAATATGTCGATTGAACGTCCTACTTTGTAGATTTCTCAGATAAATTCTTTCCCGGCTCAAACAAATCTGAGAATTTGGCAAGCCAGTGAATCAAAAATGCATCAGTTTTTGCTCGTGGTTCTTGAATTATGCATATTGAAAGATCAATGGTTTTCTATCCTCTTTGAGGTGTCGCCGTGACCATCGGAACCGACATCCGTGAAAAAAGAAAAAGATCGCCCGTGGCCCAATTGGTCGTTGAGTCTCTAATCAGCTCCGAAATCTTATCCCCTTGTTTCCACTGGTTTGTTTGCTAAGAAACAAACCAATACCTTCCTCTTCCTCCAAAAATTAAATCAACAATTTATTTCATGTGTCAAAATTTTAAATTACATCTCTCTTTTCACACTTCGAGCTCAATACGTGCCTGCGCCAGCCCGCACAAAAGTTTTCAGCTCGATTCGCGTGAAACATTGTTTGGGACACAACAATGGGCTTTTGGAAACGCTGGGGGCTAAACAGCGTATTGCAAGCGGAGGGTCCTTTCTGACGGAAAGAGACGAGGTTTTGACCGAAAGTAACCCGGTTGAAACCATGCCATGAGGTGGCCGCCTCAATCTGTGCCAATCTGTGGGAAATGGCCGGCATGTAGGGGTGGACGGTTTTTGGAGCAAAGATTGATTTGGGAGGAGAAACTTTTGACAGGTATTCTATAGAGTGTGGAGTAAAATAACATGAAAAATTCCATACGCCTGAAAAAAGAAAGGAAAAAGGTCTTCACCGACTGTTAATAGCAATTGAAATCCAAGCAATATCCAATGAAAAAGTTTCCATATTGGATTTTAGTATTATTATGGCAAATTCAAACAGTATCGAATAAAAAAGTTTTTCGTTTTTAGTATTGTTTTGGGTATATTTGACTTCCTTTTTCTTTCCTAATGTGTTTTTCTTATCTTACAGTTTTGAGAAAATTTTGTGCAATTTTAGTCGCATGTTTGAGTGATTAAGTGATAGCGGGTCCTCTTTTTCATATCAAGGTCTAAGTAAATGGTGTGTTTTTTGCATAATTTTTGTCATGCCCAAAATCTCATTGGGGGGGCACCGGGGGTCACAGCCAATCTTTAGGGGGCATGTGACCCTGCCCCCCTGGCGACGCTACTGTATATTTGACTTCCTTTTCCTTTCGTAATGTGTTTTTTTTATCTTGTATTTGATCAGTTAAAAACGATTTTCACCAACTGGTATATTACGCATACATGCCCAAAACTTATCATGTCACAGTCATACCAAACTGAAAACAATTACAACCTGACAACAGTATTTACATATATTTAATGACTATACACCTCAGGAGGGTATTTTTCTTTCTTTTTGGGGGGGGGGGGGTGCCAATTAAAAGATGTTAAAAATTTACTGTTAGGTGATAATTTACGTTAACGTGTAATTCAATATCCTTAACACTCAAATATGGTCTGATAAATTCTCATTCAATATGCCGTCCTTGCGTGTTGGATTAACATGAGGGTATAATCCGGAGGTAAGTCGCTGTGGAATGGCAAATTGTTTAAGAAGTTTGTTCACGACCAATTACGAACATGTACCCACAGGCAGAGAATGTGTTGCAGCATACTGATATTTTATAGCTTAAACGTTATTAATTCTAATTGCAATGCTCATTGCTCCTTTCATTCCTTTACTAGCACTTAGGGTTAACGTTCACACAATCAATCGATATCATTTGCATATTCATAAACAGCCAAACAACATTGACTAGGTGACGGGACCTCCGAGGCCAAGGTCGAGCTTTCAATTTTAGAAAATTTATAAACTCATTGATCAAACAATATACAGCGCACAGTGCGCCACCATTCGACTGATTATTGTACCAATTAGTTATCTGTCGTGAATTCCCCCTCAGGGTTATTCTTAGAGTTGTCATTTTCCTTGGTTGTTAAACCTTTTTACGTTCTTGCGGTTGATAATATAGCAAACTATCCAGTAAGTGAAAACTGTTCCAAACTTATTTATTGTGAGATTGGCATGTGCTCTCCGTTTTCTGAGTTATTGTTTTGCTTTGTTTAAGATATAACAAATTTCTATCGTTATCTTTCATTCCTTTCTTAAAAGCTTTAAATTGTCTCCTTTTGCAAAATCATCTCGCACAACAGGAGGATGAGAAAACAGGTACTTAAAGCTCTAAATTATTTTACCATTTTAATTTCAATGCTTACATTAATTACGGTAAACATTACCTCCTTATTCTAAGCATAGATTGTGATTTGTTAACTACTGGATATTTGTGGTGAAGTTTTCGAGTGAAACATGTTTTCACAAAGAAATCAATTGCTGCATTTCTGTGAATTTATTAAATCTAAGTTTTTACCGACTATGAAATCCTTTCTTACAGCTTTTATTTTTTTGTAACAAATATACCTATTTCAACGAACTACCTATTTTCGGGATGTTACGTTAACATGCGTGATACACTTGCATTTGTTGACCAAATTTGGGCTTAAATATTTAAGCTATTGCGAATCTTCACTGAAAATAGTTGGGAAAGTGCCCGAGGGTATCTTCAAACTTGAGGTGGGGTGTTAAAATATATTCCTTTCCCCCTCCCCCCTAGAGTCGCCGCCTACGCTTTCAAAGTATTGAAAACATCTTGGGTCTTCCTCTGACAGCTTTATTCTTGAATAAAAATTGTTTTGCTAACATTGACGCAAGAAGCAATTGTGAACGGGTTATTTCATCAGATTTGACAAGCATTTTTTTCAATTTTTTAAGACAGGTACTAAGAAGAACTGAATTTACAATCATATTACATAGCCAGTATTTTTTCAATGAGTCAATGTCGCTTTCGGCAGGAATTAGTCTCACTAATTTAATCTATTTGTGTGTGCTTTTTTGTTTTTGTTTTTGTGTTTTGAAAGCAAATTACAGTGTTAATTTTAAAATATACTAAAATCATGACTAAATAACATTTAATACAAGCTTTGGGTGAAAGTATTCGAATTTCACTTGAATAGAAAAAACATTCTTTTCTTTTTGGGACCTATGTTTGTCTGCTTTCGACATACAATTTTATCTTAACATAGACTGTAGCCTATACCTACATTTAAAAATGGAAATTCATTACTTTGTAAAGTCACTTAAAGCAATTGAAAAATAAAAACCGCTTACAAAATCTTTCAAAATAGTTTAAATGTAGACCAAGTTTTAAAATTCACTTATCTTTTCAGAATGTAAATGAAGCTTGTCTGCTCGTTTGTATTGCTCAATTAATAACAACATAAGAAAAAAAACACGTCGCGTAGAATCTGCAAAAAATCGCTTGTTTCTTTTGCTGCATTATAATGAATTTTATTGTAAGTGATTGGTGTGCAAATTGACATATAAAATGTTTAACAGTCAATATTTATGAATGTTTATTTCTAATTTTTTCTAATTTTATTAAATGTGACTTTAAACGCCATCAGTAGTAGTATTCTTGCTGAAATTGCAGAAGAAATCCAATTTTTACTCTTTAAATTGTAAATACTACCAATAAACTTGAGAGGTTTTCAATTGAAACCACGGACCTATTGAAGTTAATTTATATCTTTTCCTCTCACAGTTCATTTACGGTTCATTGCTTTCATGTAACTTCATTCAAATTACATGGGTGGTTTTTCCAGACAATAACATTGCACAAATGTTCGATTTACTCTTTATATATGTAATTTATAAAAGTAAGGAAAGAAATGTAAAGACAATAATCCTTAGGTCCGACGGGAATTTAAACACCAATCCACTGTTTAATTTTCTACAAATTTAATTTGCTTCAAACAAAGTTAACGAAACTTTAATGTTTATTTCAAATTTATTTTTTTTTTTGGGGGGGGGGATTCACCTTTGCTCAATAATGAAAGAGAAAATGCTGCAGCTCCACTCTCGTTTCCTCAAAAATTATATGTTACGATCGCTTAATGAGACCGATCGTTACACTAATTTTCTTCTTCAAAACTGTTTTTGTCACATATTACGTTATTCAACATAGTAAAACACTATTATATGCAACCACTGAAATAACGACACCTTCATGATAAACTGCTTTTACCTGGACCCAACCAACCCTTTTAATTTAACTCCCATCTCCTTCCCTATTTCATATGCCGAATCAACCCCTTCTTTATCATTTTTTCGAAAAGACCTGACTCAGAATCAAAGAGAAGTATTTTAATTTTGTTTCTTCAAGGCAGCCGGCACGCAAGCCCAGAAACTGCGCCAACTGTTTGACCAAGTAAACAATATTAGGGAAAGAAAAATAATTTGGGGTTAGTGGAGCAAATTTGATAGTGTTACCTTCGAAAGTTTTTTCAACTGCGGCTGCCTAATAGATGAAGCTTTCAATTTAATGCGGCAACCTCTACTTGATTACCCCACAGCTGTTTGGGTTACACACTAAAACAGATAGGGGATAATATCTGCTTCTTTCATTTTTTTTTGCCTAAAGATGATTTAATTTTCATTAAATTAGGAAATAATTGCCTCAACCCGATTACGAAGCGGGAGCTTACAGGCGCCCGTAGCAAAGCGCTAAGGGAAGAGATTGTACCGTGTGTCTTAAGTGTAAGGATCTAAGTGTACGTGGCATACGGCCGATAGCACGAGTGTTTTTAAGAAATATTTAGGAAAGGGCCTACCTCTACAATTTTCTTGGTCCTCCCTCCAAATTTCTATTTGCTTTAGCCTGGAGGTAAGGATTTGTAACATGAGTAGTTTGCGAGAGGATGACTAGTGTCAACATCTATTTAAGATTTTCTTATGCGACATATGTTTCGAGAAAAATGTTTTGCTAAAACAAAGAAAAAATCTTGATGTAAAAATATGTTGTTTTTCCTTCCATTCTAGGAAAGGAGGAGTATTTTGGCAATGAATTTACAGGGATCGCTACATCTAGACATATGGCTTCCATAGATGTACAAAATGGCACCAGTAGCGTATTCCACACAACGATCATACTACTCGGTACGGACATTGATGGCACACAGTTTCAGTGACATAACCGACAGAACTGGAATTGGGCAGTCCGTCCATTTCGAAACTAAAAGCTTTCAGATAAATTATTCACAGGATTAAATAAACTACAAAATATCGAAAGGGGATAAAAAATGGATTTGAAATTTTGTTCGTGAAACAATATCACTAGCAATAAAGGACATTGACCCTTACACTATAGAAAAATAAGTCGTTGTGGAGTAGACAATTATATTGGGCCTATAAATTCATGGTATGAAAGAGTTTACGTTAGCCCGAAAATGAAGTGCCATAATTTCATGATGAGAAAATTTTACTCTGCATTTTGAGGAAAGACCCGGGGCTATATTCCACTGAAGATAGAAGCCTGAAACCACTTCTCAAAGGAGTTACGACCCCGAGAGGACATGGAACCTAACAAGGGGCAATCAGACACCCCTGCGATAGTGATAGCAAAACCCGTCACCAACAGCTTCGAATATAGACCCTATGAATCGACGTCACATTTACTTAACAACCGATCCTGACGTCATGGTAGAGGACAAACGATGAACATAATGTATACTACAGTGAGTAACGGGATTGGGCCTACCTCAGCCTAGGGCGCACTTCGCTTTCCCTGATCTCGTAACATCATATGCATATGGTTCATTTAATAATTTGAAGTTAGCCAGATAGGGTTTAGCTTCATAAAAAGTAACGTTAGTTGCTCTTTTTCATAGATACAAGTGTACCCAACCAACTTTAGTAATTAGACCATCTTTTCTACAAGTGAAAGTATGAATAATTTCGTTTTTCTTTTCAAAACGTGAAAATCAACTTATTACCCTATTCATCTCAATTGCTACGGGATTATGTGACTTTTTCGACATTTTCACAGTCGATGTTAAAAGTGCGCAAATCTGAAGCTATCCAAATAGCCCAGAGGATATGTGACGTCACGCGATGTAGCAGAAAGGTAGAGACAAGGCATTTTCAGACACGTTATCTGTATCTACCAAGAGATTTGAATTAGATAGATAGCTATCTTTCTAGGCTACAGACATTTAAAATCCCAAACAGAATACAAGCTCTATCTGGCTTAAAGAGGAAGAAAAAACAGGAGAAAAATTAACTCTCAAACGGACATTTTCTCTTCGACTACTCAAGTTCTAGTTTCTTGTTCATTAAACATAGATAAAATAGTAGAAAACTATCTTGCTCAATTTTTATTTTGAAAGAGATAATTCCTAGTTAGCCACTGTACGCAGTAACTAATTAGACAAAGTAAACTTTTGCAAGTTATTGTCCTATTAACCATAACAAATGCACTTACACTTTGAAAGAACGGAAAGTAAAATTTTAGAGGCTAATTGACAATAAGGGACCCACTCTTGTTTATGAATTTATTAGCTGGAACCTTTATACTAAATTATGCCACGACACCAATCACCAGCTTTTTTCTTACAAATATGATAACTAGTACTTCGAAGAACGAGCAAATTCAATTGAATAGTTTCTTTTTTGAGCCATGTGACAGTTATCTCGGCAGTATCCAACTCCGTCATACTGGAGTACCACTTGAATTCTTCGCCTGGCGAAATGAACTTAAAGGGGGACGGAAAATATGCTTTTGGGAGCAAAAAGTAAAGTTGTTTCTGGAAAATGTGAATTTAGGCTACACTGTAAAAACCGTTGGGTCAATTTGACCCAAAACTGGGTCAGGAGGGAACCGACTAAATTTATTGGGTCGAATAATGACCCAAATAAGACTTCATTTGACCCAAATTGGGTTACAATTTGACCCAAATATGGGTTCGATTCCCGCGTAACCCAAGTGTTTTTAGAGTGTAAAAGATTAAATTAGTAGGATGATAATTGTCTTTCTTTACCCGTAAGGATAGTACACATATGCTATACTAGGTATTACCCTCTGTCATATTGTAATGAACGAATGTGACGTCACTAAGAAAGAAGTGACTAGCGAGATGAATCTAACTTAACTAAACCGCAAACTTGCCTGTGTAATTGGATGTGAAAATTCTCCCTGAATCAGTGAAAAACCCTCGTTGGTTTGCAAAACTTTTGATAAATTGCGCAAACTGAGGCTCTCCCTGAAAAGATATCACGAGAAAGCCTATCACACTATCTTTCAAGTTTGTATCAATTGTGAAAAGATTTCCTTAACAGCCCGAAAATCCTCCTGGTACAGTACGTCAAATTTGAACCAAACCAATCACCCATGAAAAGTAGTACTTAGGCGGTTCGGAGTTATGGGAAAGGCAGATTAAGTCAGTGTATAAGAAGACGGAATCCTACACTCAAGTAGGTTGTAATTAACCTGCAGAATATTAATGTTAAACCTAGGCGTGGGAGGCTGTTCCCGACTCGAGGCATGCATGTTGTCTAGGAGGGGTCCCGGGGGAGGGGTCTAGAGGGGATTGTGTCCCAAACCATTTTGGAAAATTTTTGAATATTTGAGGGTCCTGTAAGCATAAGCAACTTCCTTTCAACAACTCTCTTTTTGACTGGAGTTTTAGTCCCTCCTCAGCCCCCACCCCCGCTTTTTAGACCTATGGTTTAAATTCTTTCTCTCATTGGTGGGCAAATCTTAGCCAGGAATTAGCGTATTTCGGTCTTTGTTTGTACCAGGTTTTTATCGTATTAGTCGCGCTACGTTACTTGAAATTAAGGATAAGAATGGATTTGTACGAAGTGTTGCCAAGTATTAATACAACTGTAAAATAACTGTAATTAAATCCAAACGGCACTAAAAATTTACGCTTATCAAAATTTCGTACCTCTTACTGTGTATCTCACAAGCAAAATTGCAAGGAAATTATGCTAAATTTACTGAATTATTCCAAGTTTAAATGAAGTGAAATGATGGAATTGGGATAATAATAAGGATTTCGGTAATTCAGTACTTCCGGTGGGGTCACCAGGTCAGCTTCACCATGAAAACATTTCGCGCCTGTGTTCCCGTGCGTGTGTTACACCTACCCGCCCTTCGGGCGTGTATTACGCCTGCACTGTGTTGTCTGTACTTGTAATACCAATGACAAATATGTAAGAAGTATAAATAATAGACAGTTGCCGTGAACGTTAGTGGTTAACTTCACCCTTGACCCCATTCCATGATGCACTGCGTAAAAACATTTCCCAATTCTTCTCTTGTAATGCTTTCCATCAGCAACCAAACTATTTATTTTTTGTACAATTATACAACTTAACAGTATAATTTCTTCACTGCAGCCAGCAATACTGACAAGCAAAGTAAGCCATATTTTGTAACAACAAAAAAACATAAAATATGTTTTATTTGGCATTCCACTTTTCCTTGATATTTTACATCATCAATAGCTAAAACTTTGTTAAAAATAAGCATTTTTTAGTATTTTTAGGAGAAATATACCAATCCTAGCCCACATCTAGTGTTACCTAAGTGTGTCTTCAGACATTGTCTAAATATTCTCCAGATGTGTTTTTAATTTTTTTCCAAATCACTGTAAATCGTCTCCTTCCATCATTTTAAGATATTTTTTCTTGAAGATATCATTATTGAATATATTTTGACGTCACTCTTGTGCGATTTACCTATGTTTGGATGACCATTCAAAGTACCATACTTCAATCTACAATAAACCGCGTGTTTGGTCTAGTGGTAGAGCATCCGCCTTTCACGCGGGAGGCGTGGGTTCGATTCCCAGGTCGAGTCATACCAAAGACTTTAAAAATGGAACCTACCGCCGTTGTGCGTGATGCTCCGCATAAGCAATGGAGTAAGGGAAAACAATCCAGCGCCCCACAACTGGACAAAAGGCAGTGGGCGCTGCTAGATTAAACCAAGAGGTTATAAGTTGAGGCGTAAAACCCAATCTATCTAACTAACTAACTCAGATTACAATATCTCGTTTTTGCCTCGTTATTTTACTTTCGTGTACAATACGATCAATTAACTTGACAAAAGACCAATAGTTACAGATTTAGCATAACATAGAAATATCTCATGAATAACATTCAAGATCTTCAATCATCAGTTAAATTAAACAATAGAATCACACGTGTACGGTAAATAGATCAGAGTCACCGTGGATAGGAATTTCCGTACATGAAGATTAAAAGGGAAAAATTACGGTAAGAGTACATTACAATAGAAGGCAATGAAGGCATTTTTCAGTGGATGATAAGGGATGGAGGATTTCCCTGTTTTCGAGGTCAATTCCCTCTCCACTTTTAAAGCGAACTTAAACCTTTACAAAAAGTTATCAACTGCTAGAGGTGCATCTGAAACTTGTGGTGGGAATTTCTCCGTTTCTTGAAAGTTTGCACTTTCATTCTAACTATCAGGAAAAGAGAAACATGTTTATGAGAATAAGAGGTAAGACTTAATTATATATTACTTTCGTATGTGCATGTTTTCAGTAAAAGTTCCCTTGAGTGACCGACTCTTGGTAACACAATGCCATATGTGGCAATCGGCCTCACCAACCAGGGAGGTGTAACGACCTCCCTACACCTCCCTGCACCAACAAACTCTGACAATGACTTTATAAATATTACATATTAGTGGGGGCGGTCAAACGGGCGTTTGGGTCAAAGGTCGCTTTGTAGATGCAAACAAACCTGGCCGGGTTCCGGATTTTTTCCCAGGACAAACAGGGGCGATTTTCTCAAATCCCATTGAAATCATGAAACATGAAAATTGACGTCCAGGTTAGGATCAAGGTTATGGTTACGTTAGAATTATGGAAGTACCTCCATTCGTCTTGAGGAAAAAAATCACACGACGGTTTACGTTGCTGTGTATACACATACTTGTTTTCATCGACTAGTTCGGTGCTACCCTATTGTGACGTCACAGACCGCCCCACTCATTACAAGAGCTGAGAGAATGTTATATCATTTCAAAATTTGAAAGTTTACTCCAGCATATCATGCATCAGCTACATGACAGTGATTTTTCAGTATTTCTTTCGGCACGATACCGGTATTCATTTCTGCAAAATATAGTTATTCAGCCACATGGGCGGTGATCCCTGGGAACAGGGGGACATCTCCCCTAATATTTGGGAAATCGCCCATTAACTTTGATTTCCCACAGAAAATTATTTAAAAATGGGGGCATGCCCCCCCCCAATATTGAGAACAAATCGCCGCCAATGTCCAGCCACTAACTTTTGAGTTGAGTATTATTGTATACGTACCGGTACGATTACATGGTCTAAAAACTTTGTACCGCAAACTTTACAGACTCAAATTATTTAGAAAACGATAGGCTAACACGATTTTGTAACTGTCACACAGATTTCAGTGAATGCGTTAACTGTCAAAGCATGGAAAACTTGGTTCCGATACCGACGAAATTTCAACAGACAAAATGCAAAAAATGTCTTAAAATTTCACATACAAAGTCATGACATTGCAAAAAAAAAAAACAAAAACACTTCGGGTAAGATTATTATCTCTGAGGTAGTGAAGCTCTCTACGTCTCTCCTATACGCTTGCCATGAGATAACGAACTCATTTATCCTTTCATTTGTCCTAGGAAGCATGTTTCACCGACTTCTCACTTCTTTCTAAAACCAAAACTCTGGGGTTTCAAAATTTACCAAAATTACATTCCTTTCCTATATCGAGTAAAAATGCTTTGACTAATAAGAAACTTGTATCTCATGTGAATGAGAGGTGTAATCAACACATAGTAGATGTAATAGGTGACGTCAGTTTTGGGATAAAATTCGTACTTAACGACCCCGTTTGACACGCCTTTTATCCTCATATTTCACGTTCCAGAAGATAAATTCGTTTGCTGAAATCAAGAGGGAATTAACGAGAAATTAAACTGTTTGTTTAAGATGTACACACACTTATCAAGGTCGCCCGTTCTCTCGAAAGTAATGCGCTTTCCCAACCCACTAAGGCATTTAAATATTCATAAAACAGCAGGTCTTATCAGCAAGTCATTGGTGTTTAGACATCAATTTTAGATTAATTTTAGCTTTCAAAACTACTCCCCTGACAAAGCAGCCTATTTGTAAACACTACATCTGGCCTTTCAATCAAAACTGGAAGCTACGAATAACATTTAATATGCAAAGGTAATTCATTTGTGAGCTGTAGAAAGTTTCTTTAAAACCAATCATAGCTAGAGATGAGATGAGACGGTTATATTGCAATGACAAGGTGTGAGCTGTAAAATCTGACTCAGCAAGGTATCTGACTTTAAATTTATCCTTAAAACCTAACAAGAGGGGAGTGGAAAGGCAGGGAGATAGACTTTGTAGTATAGCAAAGAAGTTATCTGGGAAGGGCTGTAGATTATCTGCGCTCCCAAAGTAGCCTAGGTCGCGGGATACATTTCTGTGGAGATGCGCAGAACGTACCGTATACAAATATGTACAAGACAGCCTACATGAGGCAGGGAGGTGGTATTAGTGCCTTCCTGTGGAAGGCGTGGTCTTTCATTAGTAAAAAAGGACTTTTCGTATTTTGAAGAACTGTTAAGGGAAATATGAGTGTGCGTGTGTGTGTGTGTGTGTGGAGGAGGGGGTAAGGAATAGATATACCAAACACTAAATGATTGATCCTCTGGGGGAATCATGGGTGAAGATATGAATAACCGTTTAAAGAAACCATGACGTCAGATTGGATTTGATATATCCATAGTTTCATTGCACTTACTGCAGCTGGCATAGCCGGTACACCAGACCCGTAGCCTGACAAGGCACTGAACGTAGCTGGATAGCTTCCTGGGAACGAAATATTTTAAGGGCGAAATATACTAAAAATACATTAAGGCAATGGTAATAGTTTAACTTCTAGGGAAGGGGAAATCTTCTAGAGGGGTGCCGACTCCTAGTCTCTTGGCTACCGACTTGATGTGTCTCTAACGTCATTTCATTCTTTCCAGTTCATTCCAATGTATTGTCAGGAATAAAGAGATTAATATCAGACTTACTTCATAAAATTTAAGAATTTGAATTCTGATTAATTTTCTTGTTTTCAGTTTCTTCCCGTCTGTGTAACAACTATTCATCTGTTGTGACAAAGTACATAACTACAAGAACGCCCCATATCAAAACTCTAAAATTAAGTTAGCTGGAAGAATCACAGTTTCTTTTTCATAAATTTACACCCCAGTTCAGACGGATTTTTGTGCGACTTGATAAAATTTGATCAATATGGAAATCTTTCTTTTGGGCACAGTGTCAGTTAGAAGGATTGTGTGACCGAATTAAGTGCGTCTAAAGCACGTCTGGTAAGAAGTTCCAAATGCTTAGTCTAACTATATCAAAAATTCTGTCTATTTCGTGAATAATTTGGTTTCTAAGTCCTTGAAATAAAATAATAATGACTGTACCAACTGAAAGATCTAACTCAAATCTTTCGCCATTATTCCAAGGTATCTTTTTTCACTGCGCTTTAACGGTAAGCATCTATGTTGGGAGTGATAACAGTTCATCCGCTTGTGTGTGACTTTCCCTCCGAGTCGAGCGGCTGACACTAAAGCCAACTTTATCGCGTCACTCCACCTTTTCTTAGGGGCACAAACTCCAACTCCTGTTTGTGTCAATAGAACTGAAAATATTGTGATCAACACGATTTCCTATATTATAAAATTTACAAGTCCGTCCCTTGGGTGGAAAAAACCTTAATTATTGATGAGTGATGGAGTTTGTACGAAGCAAAATAACACGTGCGCAAGGTTTGATGGGTAATAATTCATGTCTTCATGTTTGGCAGAAATTTTCTTCGTATCATGGAAATAATAAAAATGTACATCTTGAATGTTCTAGGGGTTGTTTTACGGCGAAATTTAAAGCTTTGTTTCAGTATGCAACTGAATTTATAACTTCTTTTCTGTTTCGAAGTTGAATATTTCCTTATTTTAGTATATAAATGCTGTCAGTGACTAAGAAGGGATAAGAGAAGTTTTGGAAACCATCGGTAAAGAAGCACGATCTCTGATCAACAGATACATTATTCGGAAAATAAGTTTGTAGTCTATTCCTTTTAAAGATGATTGATTTGTAATGACTGCAAAATGTTTCATGATGTTACAGTACGAGAAGAATTAACTGAATTTGATTCGATACGGGTCGAAAGACCGGAATGGGTTGGGGAAACGTGGCCTTTCTATCCAAAGTATTCAGTTTGAGTTTTTCTTTTTAAAATTATTATAGTCTGTGTCCTACAAAGGCCAAAAATCACCTAAGAAAATGCTGAAAATTCAGGATCTTAAAGGTTCATCCCAATCATAGAAACCAGACTGCCGACGGCTGTGAGAATCATTCAACGAAGCAACCTTTTTTGAAATTGTGTTCGAAAGAAGCGTTAAAATTTTCTTTTTTTTCGGAAATTTGCCAGTAATTATTAGGTTTAACCTTTAACGTTTCGAATGCGATCAAATCAACTCACTTCGTAAGCAGTAGTCTACATCTTTAATAAAAAAAGGGAGAAATTCAATTCCCACAGTATCTGATGCATGATGACACCCCACTGAGGTTACAGGGATTCATAAAATTTACATGAACGAGTAAAACAATTAGTTATAAACTTCTATGCAAATGAACCAATAACTTATCACCAGGTGGTGGAAAGTACAATTAGTGTTCTCTTTGTCTTTAAACCTTATTTAGCATTCTCGTCGAATAAAAGACCGCAAAGCAGAGCACGTGCACTTGGACAATTACTGATCGGGACAAACAAGTAAAAGTTGAATTCTACTGGTAACAAAAAGAAGTACCTAGTGCGACATGAGGTTCATTAGTCTTTTACAGTGTCCAAAATTCCCAAAAAAACTTCGAGAAACGCATACCGGTGTAAGGAAAAAAATAGCTCAATTGGTCGATTAAAGAAGTGAATTCAGTCGGAAAAGATTATCACAAAAAAGAAAATATCAATGTAAAAAGTCTCAGTAAATTGACAGACGAAAGACTATGTAACCTAAATAATAGGATAATAATAGCCCTAAGCCTATTGGTAGGATAGCTGATTGTGCGTTCACATTTAAGGGTACCGCAAACTTTGAATTTTTGTGTAATTCTTCGTAAAAAGTTTGGCGAAGTCATAATAAGGTACTTTGTCATACACATTTTT
>WURT03625629.1:0-20260 GCA_009936505.3 Holothuria glaberrima | reverse complement strand
ATACCAAGTCAGTTTCAGAAATGGTCAACAAAATTTATTTTTCATTATGTGAATCTCTAGAAGTTCTTTTTTTTTAAATTTTATTTAAAAAATAGTCCTGAAACGTCCAAAGTTATCTTTGAAATATCAAATCTAGGATTTTGATTGGCCAACCCCTCAAACTTTAGAATCACTCGGACGGCACTTAAAATAAAATCCCGTCACATTTAGACATTTTAATGGAGAAAAAGCTTAGTTTTTGTTTTCGTGTCACCCTGTACTTTGAAATACCTCTATCCAATCAATTGGTCAGTAACTTTTTCATGATGAATGGACTGTTACCTGTAAACACCACTCTTTTACTCTAAATCTAAGTGAAAACCAATTGTCGTCTGCACACCTATTAGTGTAAAAAGCTTCGTAACGCACGGTAGCAAATGTGCACCACAGAAGAAATATGAGCCTGTTACATGGTACTTTCGATTGGTTTACAGAACGTGACGTCACCGTTTACAGTTTCGATATTTAAAAGTAGCTCGAATGGAAACTTTTCCGTATTAGCATGTGCTGTAATCATTTTTGTACCAATTATATTCACTTGACGTCAAGCCATGTGAGCAAGTCATCATCCCCTTCCATCACTTCAAAGCAAAACAATTTAAAAACTGTAGAAATGAATTTAAATATTAATTTTGTGCACAATGTCCATTTTGATTGCAATTGTCTGCCGTATAATGCAACGTGCCTTGCTAAGGTTTTTGAAACTATTAATTCTGCTGTTCGTATTGGATATTGAATAATTATTTTTGCTGTAACGTTCTATTGCTCTGTTTAATAGTTTTTACGGTTCCATTTTCCATTTTGAATCTTAGGAAAAGTTATTGAACCATATTAATACGACAGCTTTAAAATAATCTCGTGAGGTCGCTAAGTGTGGAGGTGACAGGTCAAATTTAAATTTAAAAAATAAAATTGCCCTACATTTTGCCAAAAATTGTCTCTCAAACACTCCTAATCCGTTATTAGTCTGATCAACTTTAAACTTGGTAAGTCGGTACCTGACTACGTTAAACCGTAGTCTACATGCGTTATCCGTGACTTTGTAGGACAAAGGTCAGAGGTTTGAAGGTTAGAGGTGTTTGTTATTTTTGTCCATCACAATGTTAGAAAGAGTCAGGAAAACCAAGACAACAATAGATACAGAACGATAGAAACAATCTTTAGACAGTGCTTTTTGGTTGCTAAGGGTTGAGGTCAAAGGTCATATAAAGGTTAAAGATGAGAAGTCAAAGTGCAAATGACTAAACAGAGGTTATTTATACATCAGAATGTTGACACATTTCATTAAACACAATATTAATAAAGGATAAGAGGGAGCTGATATTCGCAACCGCATCGAATTCCCTTTTATTCCCGTTATTCCGTACCTTACCATAGTCGCGATGAGCTCGAAGGTCGTGTTATCAAAGAAAATTCACAACATGCAGAATTATATTCATCATTATTAGTTACCCGGCAAAATCTGCAAAAAGCGAAATAACGTAACAAAAATTTGCTGTTTATTGACTGTTTAGGTTAGTTAGTTGTATGAGATTTCACGACACACCAACACGAATGTGTTATATAGTGTCAACTATATAAAATTTTAAGTTCAAATACGGTTCCAAATACTGTTCAAGCTTAAATTCGGTTTCAAATACAATTCAGTTCAAACACGCCTCTTACGACAGGCTGGGAATACCGTGGGCATATTCTACAACCCGCAGCCCACAGGGGGCTGACTGTTTAGGAAGGTAACTTTTGACCGTTTACGTGTCACACGTAATGTTAAACAGGCGACCCCACTTCCGCCTAACATGTTATTTCGTACCGACATGTTTCCATAGAGCTGAAAGTGGGGTACTACAGAAAATAAATTACCAGGGGGTTAGGGGAGGGTTACTCCATTGTACGAGAACTGAAAATGGTTGAAAATCAGGTTCTCTTAGATTCTCGCGTAAGACCTTTGCAGAGCAGCTTGGCCGAAATAAGTGGGTTACCTGACACAAAAAGATCAGCAACCTTCAGATCCGTGGAAACAGGCGTTTAGGGAAATAATGAAGAAGAGTTTTTCATATCCACTTTGTGTGACGTACATATTAATTTTCATATAAGGTTGCTCCGTGTCGTTCAACCTTCCTGTTTTATAGCATTTCGTTTTATGATTTTCAGCTTGAACTACCACGGCGAGGTTAATTGCTAAAACGTGTTTGCGTGAACGGTGAGCTGCTGCTAAAGAGAGAGAAAGAGAGACAGAGAGACAGAGAAAAGAGAAAAAGAGAAAAGAGAGAGAAGAGAAAGAAAAAAGCGACCTGTTACCATTTAACACTTAACATTAAAGAATATTTTCAACCTCTGTGGGAGGTGGTATTGTTCCGGAGAAACGGTGCTAAAATTATATTTCGAGCAACATAAAACTGTATTTTGAAGTAACTGAAGACAAATGGCTTGGAACGATGTAATATGAAAGAAAATGAAATTAAGGAAATTAAACTATTATCTTTTAAAGGTGTTTGTCTAATCCAAAGGTTAATAGGAAAACGCCAGATGAGTAAATGACAAAACAATGAAGTTAAACGTATATATCTAGTGTGGAGGAGTACTTTTTGAAAGTTTCATTGTGACTTATAGGCGTAGGAAGTTTCCCGAAGCTGGAGGATGTACATTTCAGACCACCGTCCTCAGAAGGGATTTATGGGTACTGGGTGCCCCCTGCGTCTTGGGAAAAAAGTTTGAATATTTGAGGATAGTTAGATGCGATTTGGTTATACCTTTTTTGTAGTTTTTAAAGTTTATAATTGAAAAAGTTTAATGTATTGGTGAAAAAGTTTGATATCTTTTACAAAGGTAACAAACAAGTGATTTCATCCTTGAAAAGTGGAGGAAAGCATACCTGAGCCCGGCACATCTATGGCTAAGTGCCTTTAGCTTCAGCCATGGACTTACGTGCGTATGGGCATATAACTTGACATTGAACTGTTTCACTGTTTGATAAGTATTATCAACGAAAAGGCCCTGATCAGCTTCTTCTAGAGTTGAGCTATTTGCTCTCAGAATCTACAGATTCTGCTATGTGTACCTAAACCTTTGAGTGTCATGTGACTCTACAAGTTGGCTTCCCCGGAGCAAGACTAAATGAGCTTAACTAGGTAAACCGAGTGTGCTCATGGTGGGAAATAGGCTATGGTATGGAATGGTATCGTACTTAAGCTTCTTCCGATTCCCGCCACCCTTCTCATCCCACCCCCTTTCTTCCCAAATCTCCATCGATCTGACCTATCGCTTTTGGTGTTGCTGCCCTAACCTCCACTCTCTCGGGCAAATCATAGAATCACCCCTTCGAGTTATTAACGCAAGCACAATAAAAGAGTGATAAAGACTGACATAGACTCCGCAGATATGAAACGAGATGGCACAGTTTCGGGAAAGGGCTGAATCTTTATTTGAAAGTACATCTTCGATACCTTTCTACCGACCCACTTTTCCCTAGCCTCTACACGTATGAAGCAATCTTGCGTTAAATTACATGGTACTTTACTGACTTAATATATTTCCTTCCTATATAACAGTAAATGTCGGGTGTGCAAGCGGAATTGTAACTTGAATTGTAATTACATCTGTAACTCCAGTCGACTTCATTTGAAGCATAGTTCATTAAAACCTACTTAGGGAAGCTATTTTCCACCTATCTTTTTATATGCCGGGTTAATTTAGCCTTAACCACAACTGTAACTGAAATAACCACTCCAGCTTCAACTTTATTTGAAACATAGTTTATCGAAACCTACTCAGTGGAGATATTTTCCCCCTCTAACTTTATGTGGGGTCAGTCTACCCCTAAGTATAATTGTAACTGTTACAACCACTCCAACTCTAACTTAATTTAATCTACCCAGTGAAACTATTTATTGCCAATTACTCTCACTGTGTGTTTAACGGTAGCTACAATCGTAACTTTCTGAAGTACCATCCCAATTTCACTTGCAACAACAAACAGTATTACAGAGCTTCACTAGCAGCTATTGCAACTACTGTAACGTCCAGTGTGGTTATGCACTAATTATTATGTTAACTGTTGCCATATCTATTTCATTTCATTTATTTGTTTTTCCACTACAATATGGCAAATTAACAGTTGTACAGGTACTGAAGTAATACATTATAGTAGTAGCGGAAGGAAGTGAACTACAAAACCCTGTAGGGCTTAACATCAAAGGCAGAACACTCCCTTAAAAATTAGAGTCAAGTACAAAAAAAGAGTAAAGTACCTAAAAATATGGTACAAAACAAAGCGACTGTAAGTGTTGAAAACACTGTGAAGCAAAAGCTTAAAGACAAACCACCCATCCCACCAAATATAACCTAAGCCATGCTTTAAAATCCCACTTAGGAGCACGGCAAAACCAAGATAGGACGGTAATTAACGCAAGGGCTGAATTCATTCGGAACAGGAGGAAGTTAAAGGGCAGCGGCATCGTCATACGGGAGGACTTAACTATTCAAAACTAACGTCTGCTGAAGGCTACCAGCGATAAACCTTCCATCAAGAACGCCTGGACCATTGACGGTAAAGTATACGCTCTCGAACAGAAAAACGGAAAGGATGTAATCCATAAAATCAAAAACCAATCTGACCTGCAAAACTTTTCCTGAAGAAGTTCAAATCTGCAACATACCGCTTTAACAGTTTTCTCGAACTAAATGTTCCAACTTTAAACCGATGGCTTTTCATAATCCGCTTTAAATTTCGACTTTTGTGTGCCTTCGAATTCACGTATATTTTGTATTACTACGGCCAACTGCTTTCTGGCTATGAGTCTTTAACCTAACCGTAAGTAAGCCACTTAGTCTGATTTCTGTGTTTTCAGGAATGTCTAGATAAGTCAACAGTTTTTTTTTTCTTGTTTACGTATGTCCACCTGTTGTAATGCTTCCAACCCTGTTTGGATTTGTGATTGTCATCAATTCTTAGCTAATACTCTTCCATATAACAGCGTTCCTTTTATCAACAGTGATACTGAAGAAACAAATAGTAGTATCGGTATACGATTCCAAAACATCACATTGAAGCTCACCGATGATGACGTCATCCCTTGCGATTATCATGAGATTAATGGTTTCAGATTCTCTTAGAAACGACGATTTTAATCTGTTTAACCTGAATAGTCGTAGCCTGAACAAAAATTTCAACAATATCTCTGATTATCTATCAATTCTAAAGGCATAATTTTTCAATAATCGGTTTTACCGAAACTTGGTATGGAAACGACTTATCACCACTGATTAATCTAGACAACTACACACTGTTTGAAAAACATCCTGAAGCAAAGAGGAGTGATGGAGTCTTTATATTTGTATGAAATGATTACAGCATTGCAAGTCGTGACGACCTTTCTGTAATCAATGATTCAATGGAAACTCTTTATATCAAAGTAAACAATCATTACAAAAGACAGAAAAATATTATTGGGATTGTTTAGAGGTTACCTAGCTGGAACATAATGTTGTTTTACGAGCAATTTGACTCTATTTTAACTACAATCACTGATGAAAACAAAGGTTGCTACATAATGGGTAATTATAACATTGATCTCTTACCTGATGAACGTTCTTTTATTAACCATATAGTCTCATACAGCTTTAAACCAACCATTACCAAGCCAACTCGTGTTAGTAATAATTCCTTTTCTCTTATAGACAATACTATAACTTATTTTTTGAGTCCGGGTGGACTTAGCAGTATAAATTGTGAACCTGGAAGTTTGCTTACCGACTTGACTGACCATTTTCCAGTGTTTTTAAATATCAGTTTTACTTAGTGCGTGCAGCTGCAGGATTATGTTGTAACACGTAATTATTCTCAGGAAAATATTGACTTATTTTTGTCTCAAGTTTCCAGAACAAATTGGGACCATGTCTTTGAGGATCAGGATGCGAACTCGTCGTTTGACTTGTTTTATCGTGCATTTATCGATTTGTACGAAAAGTGTTTTCCTTTGGCAAGACGTAAAATATATCACAAATTTAAAGAGAAGCCTTGGATTTTCTCTGGCATTTTAAAGTCAGTTAAAAAAAAAAAAAAAACTCTTTAACTCTTTAAAACCAAACTCAAATGGCCTACGGACAGTAACATTTTGAGTTACCGAAATTACCGAAATAAATTAAATCATGTTATTCGTGTTCCTAAGAAAAATTATTATACTTTGAAATTCACTAGTTGCAAAAATGATCCTAGAAAGACATGGTTCTCCATTAATGATGTAATCAATAAGAATGAGGTCCATTTATCCTGAGTATTATGTGCGTAATGGTGTCAAGCTAACCGATCAAGGTGGTATTGCCAATGGCTTAAATACTACTACGTCAGTGTTGGGCCTTCACTTGCTCAGAATATCAATGCCTCTTCATCCTCCTTGGATTTTTTGCACATTTCTAATACCCCTACTGATTCTTCTGCTTTCGCTTTTCCTATTACTGAGGATGAAGTGGTCGAAGTAGGTTATACGTGTCTTAAGCCTGTAGAGTCTACTGGTTATGATGATATTAGACCATCTATTGTAAGACAGGCGATTCCGCACATTACCAAACCCCTTTCCCATGTTTTAATATTTCTTTATCCACAGCTATCTATACTTCAGTAACTGTAACATTGAAAAGCAAACCATGCGTTACTAATTCATCTCAGGCGCGTAGCCAGGATTGTGTCATGGGTGGGTTTTTGAAGAAGTGCGACACTGGGGTGGGTCTAAGGGGGGTTCCCCTCTCTTTTGGATAAAAAACGGCTTTTTGAGGTCTCCAGATGCAAAATGGTGCAATGTTAGTGCCTCAAACGTAATAAAGTTTGTAGTAAGCATGTGTTTTTTCTTTTGCCATTATTTTTTTCAAACTTGGGTCATGGGGGTTCAAACCCTTAAAAAGCCCTTTGGCTACGGGCCTGATCCATTTACAACTTCAGTTACTTTCCACAGAATTAAACTTAAAGGAATGAGCAGTCTCTCCTCCCCCTCCCAATTTATTAAGAAGCATCACCTACATCTTAAAAATTTCCTCTAATTTCCCTCAGGCAAATATATCTCATGATAAGTCCAAATGAAACTGTTTCTTTTTGAAGGTAAACTAAGTACTTATTCTGCATGATTTGAACAGTTCGGAAACAAACTATCGTCACGTGATTAAACGGAGCCAATCATGTATCAGGATACAGGCTTACACTATTCAAATTGGGGTGACTGCATTTTCCCTCTAAAGTAATCACAACTACACCAACCATGATTACACAGTATGACTTCTGTTTTATGATACCGTGATCATACTTTTAACCGTTGCAATGCCTCTTACGAGAACTTTTAGCAACCAACATAGCATTGCATGTACAACTAAGATCACTAATGAACTTCTGCCCCCGCTTTGTGAACGTCCTTAAATGCTAAAACCACTTGTCAAATTCCTGAACGTTTTTATTTCAAACGCTTTTTAATTGCTTAACTAATGGTATTTTATCGTTTTTGGGGGGCCAAAAAGTATTTACTAGCTAAAGGCGTTTTTGTTTCTTCTTTGACATTGTGAAAGCTGTTAAAAGTTACAATTCAGCTAATTTGCTTCCTCTTAGAAATGGTTGCAAGGTTTATCGCCTCAGGCATGAATAATGTGGGTTTTTCCCTTTTCTCACACCCATCATCTTACCTTATACATAGAGGCTTATGACAGTCTCGAAGGGCACACGTCAGACCATGGATCTACTACGAATGGAGAAAAAGTAGCTAATTGCCCTTTGAAGTTATCATCAGTTCCGAAAATTTCAAAGCTCAAAATCCTCATAAGTTGCCGCAAAGGGCTATAATCCAAGATTACCAAAGGTTAAGCGACAGCTATAGACAAGATCTTTCTCTACCGCATTGATACTCACAGAGCCTTACTCGTGTTTACGCCGTAGTTTTTAAGTTATGACAGGTTTTCAAGAATGTGCACTCTCGTGCACATATGCCGACCATTTTATAAAACAAAGTAAGGGTAAAGCTTCATGTTAAGCTTAATTTTGTTATCAGGAAGAATCCGAAAGAGCATCTCTTAGTTTTCAAAGACACAAAAATATTGTCAATGAGGAATTAGCGGGGTCGTTGGAAATGGATGTAATTTTTCTTCATTTGGATACGTTTTGTAACTGTTGAGGTAATTGTAGACTGCACATAACTTTCTATGGTGAATTAGTAACTGCGCATTGTCTTGTGCAAACTCATTTAATTTTTTGATGAGTAAACTTGAATAACAGTCGTTCTTTTTAAACGAGCAAAACTTTGCGCTCTTGTTTGTCGGAACATACGGAAGAACTTCAAAGGGATTATGTGGGACAATGGGAAAAAGAAATTTAAAGGCCAAAGAAATACTGCTTTCTGAGTAGGTACATATGATAAAGCAACAATTTACAAACAAGTAGAAACAAGCAGCTTTATTATAGGTTGTTCCTTTCTAGAGATATAGCTATTTATTGCAATGAAAGGTTGCCACCATTTGCAAAAAATAATGACTTGTAGCAAGTCTGTTATGATGTCATAGAGCCACAACAAATTATGCATGTGCTATGTAGTTCTTTAAAATCTGTTTAATAATTTCTTTGATACCATAGGTACTCTCAAGTTTCTGTCTAAACTATTTATTCCTCAGGCTGTAAATTTTTAGAAAGGATTCACATTTTTTTTTATTTAAAAAAAAAGTGCCATTTCTCCCCATCTGGGAGACCATTCGACCGAACATTTTCTTGCAAGGTCTACGCCACAGCTACGCACCATCTGATGGTGGCTCCCTCAGTAGCGTACCGTACTAAGAGCGCTAGGGAGGAGCCTGCACCGGGTATCAGTCTTGTAGGAGTGCCATACCGCAGCCGAAATATTCAGTAAACAATTAAAATTTTCAGATCATGTTATATGTCCAATGTTTTGCCAACTAACACCATTTTGGATCTAGGAAAACTTAGACCAAGAGGAATTTCTCAGAGAATGGAGGTGTCAGTGAACGTGTAATCAGTTCAGCACTTTACGAAGCTTTAACAAAGATAGCACCATTTTGCATTCGAGCCTCTCCACAATGACAAAAATTTCTCAAGAAGTATGGAGTGTTATCTCCTTCTCTTACACAGCACCTTAATTTCGACTTAAGCCCAGAAAGAATACGAAGAATATCACTAAGTATTGACAATTTGTTAAGATATAATCAGTTGAAAACGGAAACGATATCAACGGTTGGGTGAGGGTTCGAGGAGGGCGCTGGAAGAAAACCTTCGTTTTATACCATTCCACTCCAGAGCACATTTTGAATAATGTCCTTATATAGCCTACTTTAGTGCCTAGTTGAATGCTGATTTGGTGTTTTTTCTTCAGGTAATCTTAAATCTGGTAAATCAGGAAAGGATAGCACGGAATATGAGAAAAAATTTATAGGTTAACATTAAAAAGCTATTCTCTTTTCAAGCCCCGTACGGTTGACACCTATCAGGAATAAGAAACAATGCATCGAATCCACTTCGTCTGCAGTATGAAAAAATCAAACGTCCGTGAGTCGCTTGCCGTACAATACGAGAACAGCTTAGCTATGCGATATGGGATAAATTCTACGACCTGCACATACAACTGTCTTGTCTACCTACAGGCTACTTGGTAAGAGAGAAAGGACTTTTACTGCAAACAAAACTCTTCAGCGCGAGAAGCAACGCCGAAAATTTAGGGATTTTACTAAAGAAACTGAGAGAAAAAACGGGAAGTACCGTGGGGGGGGGGGACTGTGTCGCCGTCGGGGATTAAAAACTTTGTCGTATCGACGTGGCCCCCGACGATATTGGAAAAATTGTTGGGGGAAACCTTCCCCGTCAGGGGCCATGCCTCCCATCTCCCCACCTGGCCGCAACTCCTGGATCATATCTGTTGCCAGTTTATTTTGATGTTGAGAAATGTGTTCGCTTACTGCACAGATTCCTTGGAGTGTTCCTTCACTTAAACTCTCAATACTCTCGGTGTTTCGCCGGTGTAATCGTCATCACAGTTATTGTCGGCTAGTACACAGACCGTCACACACTTTGATTTGGGGGTATTACTTTTGGAAGTTGTCAATATCTGCCCAAGGGTTGATCATATTATGTGACCAAGCGCCCAATTTTTATTATTATTTAACTTGATATTAATTTAAAAAATGCCAAATCACAGCTAGCTGCCGGGGGTTGACTAGTCACTCTAGTTATCCCTTATATTCGCCCCTGAAAAAGAGACGTAAAGGTGCAACTAAGAAAAAATGGTAAGCTATAGATGGAAAGGAGAAGGTTTAGGTGACACAATGAAGAAAAATGGTACTAAATTATCAAAACTGTGTTTTTCTTTCATACTATGTTGCGTCAACAATATACTCTGGCATATTTACAAACTTACATACCACGCAACTGTTTCAAACTCATAGCCAGACAACGTGTTGAAGGGGGCGTGTTAGCTTCTTAGTGGAGAGGTGCTATAAGGGAAATAATATTTTATAAGGCGATGGTTGCTTTTGTTCTCATACATTCTTGGAGGAGAGAGTTTGTTTTAGGGGTACCTTCCCCCTGTGGCTATTGACTGTAGACCTATCTGATACTCGTGGAACATGAGGTGAATGTGATTCAGAAATTTTATTTAGAGATAGTGTAGGGAAATATCACCTTTTCTGTAGTGACGATTACAGGAATAATTTCCAAGGACTTACGTCAAAATGAAAGTGGTCGTGGGATTTTATGATAATATCATCTCAAGTTAACATTCTCTACGTCCAAGGGTAATTTAAGACAAGAAATTACTGCTTTTAAAATTTGTTTTAACCCGGCCAGGAGTCTAACCAGAATGGCTGAGGGTCCGGACCCTTATTTTTGCAAGTAGACACTATTCTAACAACGTTTCGATACTTTCGGACGCCTGGTCATATTTTCCTAAAAAGTTCTTTATCATCTAACTGAGAAATTCTGAATCCGTCGGCAGAGTCACCTACGCCAGTAATTCCGTCATCCCTCTAGTGTACGGGTAAGTGATGACTGATCTTTGTAAGTTCTTACGTCAAATTCGATGCCTTTACGTAACTTAAGCTATCTTCATTTTCCTGTGTGGTTTTTGACATCAAGTCATAAGTAGCTTACAATAAATTGACACCCTACTTATCCCAAGGCTGATTACATGCTCTTGTCAAAATAAGTCACGATCGCAGAAAAAGTAGAGCCCATATTTCCAGGTTAATTGCGGTAAGAAAAGGGAAAACAGATTCATACGGTGCAACCTACGTTCTCTTATATCTTTTCTGATATCCAAAATTTACAGAGAACTTGTTTGATTTATATTTTATAAGGCTTTCATCAAATATTTCACAATCAAAGTAGTACGTGCCTGATGGTATTGGGGTTTATGTCCCCACAAAAAGGAAATTTGACCCACAAAAATATTGGAATGAATTTAATCATTTACCGAAAAGAATGAGGACGTGTGAAGGCTGATGGCTCATCAGAGAATAGTGGGATTACATTAAAAGAAACGTGCCTCCAGGGAAGATTCATGCTTTTTCAGTGCCACCTTCACTCATAACTTGAATTCAATCCCTAATTCACTGATACCTATGATGTGAAGGGGAAGGCACACATCCAGTTACTCCGAATGAAATAAGGGTACAGGTTAAACATCGAAAGTCACGTTAATGGCAAACCACTTACCAGGGAGCTGCCACTACAGTGACAGCTCCCTGCACATATTATCAAGTGCGGTGTGATCTTTCCAAGTTAGTACAGGGAGTTTTTATTTAGTTGTTATATGGACTAAATAAAAACTCCCTGGTTAGAAGACTTCATGTACTCTTTGCCAGTCCATGCGGATAATTGTTGGTAGAACAATCACAGTTCTGGAATGTTATAATTACCAGCCTTGTTCAATCAGGGAGTTATTATTCGGACGAATAACGACTCCCTGGTTTAATATGACTCGTGTCTACCGTGTTGTAAAGTGGCAAAGTATTTGTAAGCAGTATGGGTTTTGGGCGCAGATCCATCATGGACAATGGTGGGGACACGTGTCTGTTACCTGATACTATCTAAGCAGAACGCGACCATAGGTTCACAGCGTACAAGCAGTGGGGCCGCCACATGTTAGTGATTGGGGGGCACCATAGAAGAAGAGATGCTTGCAGCCCAAACCAGATACACCCAGAGAGGGAGTAAATTGTGCATATTCTCATTGGTGGTAGTTTTGCACCAGGCAGCCAGGAGCGAATCTTTCCTTTGTCACCTTGTGCAGGTGATGCCCTGAGGAGGAGGCTAAAGGGAGGGGGTTCCCCCTCCACTTTGGGAAATTTTTTGTCCATTTAAGATGGCTAAGATGACAAATGGTGCCAGTTTTGATAAATTTTCGGACTGATCATATGTTGGAAAAAATTCACAATTAAGTGAATTGTTACTCTTTTACTTTTGACTGCAGAGGAAAGGTGTGTTGTCTAGATCTGAGGGGAGGCGAAAAAAACTCCTCCCCTTGAAAAATTCTTGTTAAGGTGGCTTTGATGCAAGATGCAATTATCTTCGTAAATCTTTTAATTAATTATATGCTGTGAAATTATCATCATTTAGAGATATTTTGGTTGTGGCATGGCAATCGTTATAATAATGTGTAACGACAAATATAATCATGCTACGAAAGCTACCGTATTTGATACTCATGATTCTCTACTGACAGACTGAGACCGATTCCTTACAGTGGTCGAAGATAAATTTTTTTATTAAAAAGTGTTTTTGTCAGAATAATGTATCATTGCCCCAATAATGGTTATAACATATGGAGTGTGCAACCCTGACGAATACGTGCGAAGCGCGCCGAAATTTTGCATTGAAGATCATGTCCATTAAAAAACTTGAGTGCACACTTTGCACTGAGACACTTTAAAGTCCTAACAAAATGAATCCGGTAATCAGAGGGCGATTCTTCTGTCTAGTAATTCGTATAAGCTGTCAATTTGATAAAATATGTCTTTCCCTGAATTCAACTACTTTGCATTCTTGCCGCAATGCTCTGCATGCTCCTCCATAACGACTCCTATGCACAAGAACAATCGGCGTAATTGTAGAATCCACACCATTGAATAATGCAAATATTTTTGAGACGGTATTGACAGTAAACAAAGCTATGCGGTAAGGGCGCACCAAGCGCACAAAAATTTTGATATACTTTGAGTCGGAATTTTTATAGTTTGAGAACGACTTGCGATAAAAGATAATTAAAAAAATCATTCAGTCAGAAACACCCCACCCTGCCCCCAGCAGAAATCTAATAGCTTAATGACTTTTGTGGCTCATTTAAAAATTTTTGGAAATTTTTTTGGAAATCGATTGCCCCATACTCCCCCCCCCCCGTGCCGGCCTCTTTGCGTCCAAGAAATTTTTTGGCAACTATACCCAGCCCAGATCGCCGGAAATAACCCTTCCCTCACACAATGATGCTCCCAAATCTCCCTTATTTTTAGATCTCTTGGCTTAGAAATCTAGTTTGGGGAAATACATGGGCGTCTACAAGAAAAAATAATCAGGGGAAAATAATCTAAAAGACTTCTGTATACGATGGGTCTGGGGTTCTCTCCCAGGAAAAAATTTAGACTGCCGCAAATTCGATTTTGGTCCTATCTGCCTATATTTAACAACTATGGATAAATTTAATAAAATGAGAACTGGTGATAATAGACTTGAACATGGACTTAAATGAATGTTGCACGCCAAACAGTGTCAAAAGTAATAACTCTCTTTTATAACGTCATTTGCACGATTCTTGATCAAACTGCGCCAAAGTTCAATACAGAGGAATTCGAAATACAAAGTTTGGTCAAATTGATGGGGATAAGATATATCATATCCCCACCACTACAACAGTTGATGGGGACGCGTCCCTCTGTTCCCACTAGGATCTGCGCCCATGTTGCGAAACCTATAGATCACAAGTCCGACACCTTAACCAATTTTAAAGGCCACCACGTGCACGCTTTCCATGCTTAATGTGGGCATATAAAGTTTGTGAAGAAAACAATTATCCACTATGAGTCCGTCATCTGGGAGTTGTTTAAAAATAAGTAAAGTAGTGTGCACACTCTTTGATTTTGAATATCACACTCGTCAAATAGGACCACATCAATGAACCCATCTCGAAAATTGAATACATCTTTGTAAAACATGTTTTGAATATTCTATTTCATTTTGTTTTACCTTATCAACTGATATCAGTTCTGCTAAGGGCAAGTTTGGTCAGCATTAACTCAGTTTTTTTCAAATGCCTTTTTCCCAATAAATCGCAGGTAACCACTTTGTTTTTGTATTCACTTCTTGTTTTAGATATGAATTTATTTTCTATCATAACGATCTCAGTATGTCATCTCGGTGGCTACTTTCATCTGCCCTTAGGGCCAAATTTCACCACCGGTTGAGCTTTCAAGCCGTGGAAAGTATTCGTCTTTGTCAAAAGAGGAGCTATTTGGTTGGATGATTACACACGTCTCGGTCATTAGTGGTTGAGCTAAAGCAGTTTCTATTTTACTTAACTTTCGTAAATTGGTACCAATGAAATAAACTCTTCCTGTACTTAGATCGCTTCTAAGTAAACATGTCGAATCTGGGGCCCTTTATAAGACAATTCAATATCTGCATTTAATCATATTTTTATAAGTCAACAGACAAACTGCAGTGGACCGGACAGTGTTTTCATTGATTTCTGACTACATTTGTGTGGGAAATCTATCGAGATTTATAGACACTGTGAAAAAGAAAAACTTCTATTAACTTTGAATGTACAAAATGTCTTCTACGGGTAGGTCCATACTCTGTATTGCAATAGTCGCTACCATCATGATATTTACAGAAGCTGAAGCTGCTCATCCTGGGAGCATCAAGGAAGAAACAGAATGGACAGAAGTCAGGGACCTGGTAAGTTACGCTTATATATACTTTCTAAAGAAAATTCTTTGCAAAAAGAAAAGAAAACACTTCTAAATATTGATGGAAAAAAGTTTATAAATGTGAATGAATGTTTTACTGAAGACATCATCGTTCGCAATTTGACAGTAATTCAGAATTACTATGATTCAAACGAACAAAGGCTTTAACAAGTGTATATCGTTGCTGGTTTGTCCAGGTCCCAAGCATTTAAGATAATTACTAACCTATCACCCTATGTCGGGATGTACACTGCGATCGACTTGACACATTGCACGAGACTACATACACATTGCATGATTATTTAAACGCATAATGTAAATTATTGGAACGTTAAACCGAAAAAGTTATTCACTTCACGTGGTTTCATACAAAGTGAAAAACTTTAGAATGGAAATCGTATCCACCGTACGACTATGTATCACTTGGGAAACCTGTGGGTCTACATATCAATTATTGGTACGTTAAGGTTGTCCTTCGCAAGGCTGAGAGATAAAACGTAGGACCAAAAGGTCTAACACCAATAACGATTCTCGGCCACCGGTGTCTTGCCCCAGTGGATAAAGGCGGTGGCATTTGAAGCGATGAAGCAACCGGGTCAAAGTAAGGTGGGTTTTTCATCCAAGAGCTGTCTACGGTTTTCCCATCTGATTTTGTCTCTCAAATTCAAAAGAGACCAAATTTGATCTAAATTGTTGAGTTGGTCAGCCAACAAACTTGTAGTTGTAATTCGTAAGCCACATAGGCTTCTCTCACATTTGTGGTCACTTAGCGTCGTAAAACAACTGCCCTTCACGGCCTGAATTATCATAAAGAGACAGGGAAAGAAACAGCTCCAAAACGTTATCAAATCAAGGGCACATGGAGCTGAGCCTACCACAAAAATTTGGAAACTGCTCAAAGTAGGTAAAGTTTGTAGGGTCTATATACACGAGCAACATTCCCAAAATATTTCTAAAACATTCACTTGTAACAAACCCAAAACACGATTGTTTTCAGTTTGTGGCACAGTGTAGAAAGGGCATGCAACAATTTGAAAACATTTTGTAAACGTTTTGAAAATGATGCAGAGGAATTGTCGTGTCAATTCTTTGAAAAAATATTACAGGGATGTTGCATGTTTGAACCAATCCGAAGTTCAGTTAGTATCAGTTTGTGTCACACGACCAGCACAGAGTCATATTACACCGAAATGTTTTGGGAATGTTGCTCGTGTATACAGGCCTTAAGGCATGCATACACGAGCAACATTCAAAATATTCCAAAAACATTTCTGGAACAAAAGGTGTTGTAAGATGGTTGCAGCCTTTTTTAAGGCCTGTATACACGAGCAACATTCCTAAAACATTTCGGTACAATATGACTCTGAGCTGGTCATGTGACACAAGCTGATACAGACTGAACTTCGGATGGGTTCAGACATGCAACATTCCTGCAACTTGTTTTCAAAGAATTGACATGGCATTTCTTCTGCAACATTTTCAAAACGTTTTCAAAATGTTTTGAAATTGTTGCATTCCCTATTTGCACTGTACAACAAACTGAAAACAAGCGTGTTTTGGGTTTGATGCTGGTGGATGTTTTGGAAATGTTTTGGGAATGTTGCTCGTGTATATAAGCCTTCGTAACAAGGCCAGGGAAGTGCCATATACGGTGATTTCGTAGGTATTTTAGATAAAATTTTCATTGTACGCAACTCGTCCTCTGACAGTGGCGCCCCGCTTAAACGGTTTCACGAATTTTCAAGTTAAAATTATAGGTACTTCACTTATCACAGCATTAGTTCAGCTCTAAGCCGGGCGATTTCCTGCTTTAGGTAATATTATCCTTCTCTACAGAATATCGACGCCAAGCCCAGAAAGTTGTCTCAAAACCACCAGTGTCCAAGACTAATCTTTATCGAGGGAACTCCTGAAACGAACAAACATAGAATGAACACAGGAAGAATGACATCAAAAATACAAGCTTTCCTTTCATTAACGATGTTTTAGTTCTGATTTTACGTTTTTGATTCCTTACCGAAAGTGAAAGGAATTGATGCCATCATGCTCAATAATGTACGGGTGTATGTATATTTGTTTGTGACGCTTAGCTTGTAAACACGGTATCTCAAGACAGGAATGATGGATACTTTTCATACTTGCTATATGGATTAACTATATTGAGAGAAAGAACACTGATGTTTTGTCGGAGGTTAGAGGTCATTTGAGGTCACTAGAGGTCAAAAATTCCAAAACGTGCAGACACGATATCTCAAGGTAGGAAGCAAGGATACTTTTCATACTTAGAATGTGCTTACATTGTGGTCAGTAGATGAACACTATTGTTTTTGGTACAGAGCGAAGTGAGGTCAACGCAGAAGAAACTACGAACACCTTGTTAATTGCATGTAAAGAAGAAATCTCAAGGTATGATGGATACTTTTAATAATTGGCATATGAAGTTGTCTTATAACGAGGAAGAACCGTATTGGTCTTGGTGGAGATGGAGTTCGACCAAAGGTCATCTGAGGTCATCAGAATTGAAGCCACGAAAAACTTTTAAAGTGCTTGCCCAAGATAGCAATCATGGATACTTTTCATACTGGGTGTATAAATTAATCATATTGCGAGAAATGTTGCCATCCTTCCTTGATGGAGGTCAGAGGTCTTTTGAGGTTTTAAGAGGTCAAAAACCGAAAAACTGGTAAACACGATAAGTACGAACCTTGTAAACTGCTCGTAAACAAGATATCTCAAGAACAGACAAAGGGCTGTATCTGAAAATTTTGTCGTTTCGTGAATAACAAAAAGGGAGGACTAAATGTTTATACCGTTCCAAGAGTAAAATTATACAGGAAATCTGTCCACTAGCTTAAATCAGGTACGCTAATTAGTAATTTTCAATTTTAATTACCTAATAATGGACTTGTGTGAAGGATGCTGTGACCATAACGTAACTTACTTAAAGAAGCCTACAATTAACATATATTGATGGTGTAGAGGAAAGTGCTCGATTTCCCATTTGACGGCCCGAGTTCGAATCCATTCTAGCTAGCACATATTTTTTTCAGTTTTTGAAATTCTAATTTTTGTCTTCCGTTACTAATACGTTAAATGTAAATTTGTAATATTGGGATAAGAAAACCTCGTGGGTTTGGTAGGAGTCAGAGGTCAGTCGAGGTAAAAAACTGCAAGACACCTTAACGTCGTATCCCAGGTTAGGAATCATGACGGATGTTTTTATACCTGGAATGTGGATGCCTTCCACTCTGTAAAATAACCCTGTTGTTAGTAGAGTTTAAAGGTCATTTGTGACCGACGGAATAGCTACGAAGCCTTGTAAAGCGTTTGTACACATGATATTTCAAGAAGGATAACATTGAGTAATCTCACACGTAGCATACGGATGCCCCATACTGTTTACAAGAACTGTTTTTGATTTTGGTGAAGGTCAGAGTTTACCTGAAGTCATTTTAAACAATGTAGGTCAAACTGTAAAGAACTCGTATGTTATTGTTTCAGTTTAAATATGTGACATGCAAACGACTACGCTGTTTACAAGCACCCCATTGTTTCAGTGGAGGTCACAGGTCATGTGAGGCCACCAAAGGTCAAATTGTGAAAGCATCATAGAACATGATATCTCAAGAAGGATAACTTAAAGGGCAAATCTCGTCATCCCAGTCATTTCCATTTCTCCCAACTATGCAACTAGTAGCTCGTCCTATAACTATGTTAAGTTCCTCCTTGTGCAGACAAAAACTTATTTTATTGCCTAAGGCGATGTCCTGGTAAGCATACAAGGCTATAATATCTAATCCAAGCGCTCTCCCTGCTTTGTGTGGAATGTGAGCTGCTTTGTATCTTTTGAATTTTCAAATTTTGCTGTCAATCAAAGAGCAGTAGCCAACTGGGAATTTTGATACCCCACACTAAAAATATACTTTGGGGTGACGAGTATATGTCTTTAAGGGATAAACCTCCACCCGACAAAGCGTTTCTTTTCGGCAAATAATCACTTAGGCTTTCTTGCTAAAATTCATTTTTAGTTTCAGTTGCAGGTAAAATAGTGATAGTATCGGCATGATACATATAGGCTCTAGTAGATGCATCTATAGAAAGAGAAATCTTGTTTCAATGGATAACAAGTATTCAACTGTGATAGCATGTGTGATCGCATGTGTGTTAGCTGATGGTTTTCTGTTAAGTCCGTGTCTGTTTCCCGGCAAGCATGTGAAAAGCGACATCATGCAACACTGTACTTTTCCCTCAAATTTTAATGTAGGCTACTGCTTACAGTACCCTCCACGTATTCATGTCTGCATACGTATGCGTTTCCGTATCTGAAGCGTTTCTGTTGTAATCCTTACCCTGGCCCCGGACTTGTACATATGCCTCGAATTACGGGTTGAAAAGAAACGTTTCCTTTTCAACGTAGCAAGGGAATTTTTCTTAATCTGATTTAAAGGTCTTATTCAGAGGAAAATGCATTTTCGTCTCATTCGAAGTAAGCAGAAACTACTATTTGTTCTGTTTAACACACACTTTGAAGTTTTGGAATAGCCCTTTGCATTGCTGAGAAAATACGTTCTGAAAATACGACATAACGGCTAAAAATCGTATTTTCAAATGTCGCAATGAAAACGGGGGCGTGGCTTAGATCAAGCGTGTGACGTCACTGGCCGGTGTCGTGTCCAGCAGTTTACATTCGAGCAACGATTTTGTGTTTAGCGTAAACCTTTGATATATTGATAGATAAATGGCGGGTAATGTTGTAATTGAAAGAGACGCGATGAACAGAAATACCGAATAAAGTAAATTTTAAAGATAATCAGGTTGCATAACAGTTAACATTAATTTTGTTTTTTGATTCTGTCATGTCCAATTTACTACCTCAGTGCGGAACATTACAATCCACCATGCTACTGCTGAGAAATGTGAGTAGACTAAGCCTGGTTAGGTTAAGATGAGGTCCCAGCCATAGTACAACATAAATAATATACCCCCAGGCTACGAGATGCCCATTTCGCTGGGAACTCGTGCCGTTAGGGCTGACATCGGTGTTCAGGATACAACAATGGCAAGTTAAATTCAAACTCACTTTACTTCATTCTCTGAGCTGGGAAGATCTTTGCTCCTTCCTGGTTGTGTGCTAAATGGAATAGCCGGGACGAATTGTGGTGAAGGGAGTTTCCTTCAGCTCTTTCCGCTTCCGAAATTCGGGAAATGTGCGGTTTTCTTCCGCGAATTCACTTGCATGGAAATGCTTTGAGCATATGCGGCTGTGCAAGCTATGTGACAAGCCTAG
>WURT03625519.1:0-20260 GCA_009936505.3 Holothuria glaberrima | reverse complement strand
TTAAGTGGAGTTGAAAGGTCATTTCAGGTCACAAGATTTAAAAGGTTTTGACCTTATTAACATGATATCTCAAGTAGGATAACTGTGAGAGATCTCATGCTTGTCATCTCAATATTTTGTCCCAAGATGCAGGGGTCTAGTGTAAACACATCCTAAAATGATGTAGTTATGAAGTATAAATCTGAGGGATGACATTTGGTGTAACAAAGCTACCCCCTCCCCTAGGCAAGAAATCACTAAGCCTTTGGGCTTTCTGGTTTGAAGAAACCTGTTGCTTATGGAGGTCAAAGGTCATATAGAGTCAGCACAGGTGTGAATTTGAAATTTTGTAGCAAATGTGGTGTTTCAGGAAAGGTTGAAAGCTTTAGATGTTTGTATTTGATATGTGTATGCCGCACAGAACTGTATGATATTTGAGGGAAGCCAAAATTCATCTATAGTCAGTAGCCATCAAATTGTGAAGCCTTGTAGTAGATGATATTAAATGGTACATGATTAATGATATTAAATGGTACATGATTAATTCATTTGCAAGATAGTACACCCATGACCATCAAGGCATAACAGCTACATCAGTATCACTGAACACTAAGAGTTGAGGAAGTCTAGTTTGTCTCTTCAAGCTGTTCTGTAATCTTCTGTCATAATGACATGTTAGGGTTTCCATCTCTCAAAGAGTAAGAGGAGATTGCAAAAATTGGCTGTGACCTCATATATTAGCACAAGTTTATTGAATCTTTTCTTTGACATCTACCTACGTAATGGCACTCAGTCCCCACCTACAGTACCCCTTGATATATATCATTACTTTGCAGTAGGATTCTCAGGCAAATCCACTCAAGATCCTCCAACGTTGCTTTGATAATGAATATTCAATATTTGGCATAGATTTACGACCCAAAAAAATAATTAACATAGGCTGCCTGGAGCAATATGAATCTTTCTCTCATCTGGATTTAGACACTTGTTAAAATTAGACAGTAGTAAAACTAATTGCTTTTGAATGTACAAAACAAATGATCATGGACAATGGTGGAGTCAAGATAAGTCTTTCAGGTATTTCAAAATCAAATTTTCTATTGTAGTTACAATGCACTTCTTTTTTTCATTTTAACAGTGTGTTTTTGAGGTTGACAAGGAGAAGGGGCTAACCTTGACAGAGCTTGCTGATGGGGTAACTGTGGAGGATGTTGTTGAGAGCACGGGGACTGAATTTCAGTTGGCAGAAGAGATCAAGCCGATGGGGCAAATATGAACAGGAAATTTACGGCCGTGTTCTCTTGGATAGACTTGATGTGCACTTGTTAAGATCCACTTTTTGGAGTACAAAAGGACTTATCAATGAGAGGACATGTGATTATAAGTAGCTTGTTGTAGGTGTTCTGGTTTGAAATGAAACAACCAACTGATGTAAAGTTACTGTTATTGGTAACTATTCATGCTTGCCCCAAATCATTTACTGCTATTGTTTCGTCGTATCCTGCTGGAAATATTGTAATTTTTCTGTTTGATCATATGGTGCTTTATTGATTCCTTGCTGAAGGCAGGCAAGGAATCTATGTGATGGTGATGTTGTGTGTGTGACACCTGCTTGTAAACACGATATCTCAAGAAGGGTAACTCCAAGGGATCTCATACTTGGCATGTAGATTGCCCTTATTGAGTAGATGATCCCTATTGTTTTTGGTGGAGGTCAAAGGTCGTTTGGGGTCACCAGAGGTCAAATGGTAAATACCTTGGAAATAGCTTGTAAACACGATATCTCCAGAAGGATAAATGTGAGGGATCTCATACTTAGCTTGTAGATTGCCCATTTTGAGTAGATGGTCCCTATTGTTTTTCGAAGAGGTCAAAGGTCATTTGGGGTCACCAGAGGTAAAAAAGCCATAATCTTGTAAACACTATATCTCGAGACAGATAAATGTGAAGGATCTCATATGAGGCATGTAGATTGCCCATATTGAGTAGATGATCCCTTGCATATTTTTGTTGAGGTCAGAGGTCATTTGGGTCACCAGAGGTACAAAGGTCAAAATCTTCTAAACACTATATCTCAAGAAGGGTACTTGTGAGGGATTTCATACTTAGCATGTAGATTGCCCATATTGAGTAGATAATCCCTTCAGTTTTAAGTGGAGGTCAAAGGTTATTTGGGGTCACTAGTAGTCACAAGGTCAAAACCTCATTAATAAGATAACTCCAGGAGAGTAACTGTGAGGATTCTCATACTTAGCATGGGATTGCCCATATTGAGTAGATGATCCCTATCGTTTTTTTGTTGAGGTCAAAAGTCATTTGGGCTCACCAGAGGTAAAATACCACATTTAACCAATGACTTAAAGAAATGGGATATCTTGCAGAGATGCCAAGTACCTCAGTTTTAGGTGAAATTATTATGATTTTTATCCTTAATTCTGCCATGTTGAAAACCTGCATCAAATACTGCTTTTTTGAATTGCAGAATCCCTGCCCACAAAGCAGAAGACAGTTGTGGAAGTTCACTTGCCTTGTTGACTGACAGCCCCTTGTCCTTTCAGGGACGTCCATGTGAGCATGCAGCAATTGTAAATTGCACTTAATTAAATGCTACCATGGGTTATTAGTTATAAAAAGAGAACTAAGTTACTGACCAGTTGGGTCCGATACCCTTTAGCGTGCATGAATTGTGATTGCTTAATTGAATAAAACAAATTGTTACTGTATACTGTCTGTTTCCCTTTAAATGCCTATATAGCCAATGTATTTCTTCAGAGCAATTTATTTATGCTTGAATGTGTTTGTTAGCACAAGAGATGAACAGAGTAGGTCTTGTGCAACTTTGGTGAAACGTGTAAGATGAAGTAAACATTCACTGCCAACAACTTTGAAAACCATGTGGCAGTCACCAGAGATACAGGCAAACTTCACATTGGCTTAATTTTTTGTATCGTATGCTCATGGCTGAGATTCATTTCATTCAGCATGGAACCAGCATGCCCATTGGGCTTTTATTTTAAGGGGCGGGGAAAAATCATTTTAGGTCACAAAGTTTCAAAAGGTTTTGAATTATTAACATGATATCTCGAGTAGGATAACTGTGTGGGATCTCATGCTTGTCATGTTGGTGACTCAATCTTGTTACAATATATCATATGGCAAGGAATCACTAAGCCTTTTGGCTTTCTAGTTGGGGGAGGTGGTGGTAGGTGAGTGAGGAAGTTACATGTTTGACATCAAACAGAGTGCTTGTATGTAATATTGTGCTGGAAATGAAGAGCATCTCCTTAGATGGAGTGCTTCTGTGAGTTAAATGGTGAGTATCACATTGAACATACCATAAAAAAGGTAATACTCCTACACCAAGTGTATTATCATTTTAAATGGAAATACAGTCAACCTGTGTTGTGTCACTAAAACGAATCCTCCGACAGAGTGAGAAATCCTCTTTTATTTCATACATAATAGAAAAAATGAGGAAGCTCATTACATAACAGTAGTGTAATCCAGAGACCCAACCCACAACCAGAATTCTTCCCCAACCCCATCCTCAGTCCTGCCTACCAAGCTAGGATTCAGGCCCATTTCAGCTGCTTTTGAGATTTCTGTTATCATGTGTACAGCATCATAGTATGTGACAGTTTGGGTATACTTATTGTAAGGTTGCATGATTTCAGAGCTCAATTCTGTCACAGGAAAAAAATTTTGAAGAATAGGTTTAAACTTGGAAGTGACAGGTCTACAAGAGACAGGTTTTCAAAAATAATTCAAGTTGAGATTGCTAAGCATGATTCGTAATGGGAAAGCTAAGATTAAGAATGCATATTTTTAAGTATAGTTTGATATTCTTAAGGTAAATTAAAAATGACTCTTCCTTGTAAAATTATTCTCTTGAGTTTTGTCTCTCCATAATATTAATAGCATGATTGTATGATACCAGAGCATGCACTTGTAAAGTGGATTTAAAAATTCTGTCCACAACTTCTTTATTGTATTTTTGTGAAAGTCTGATAGTAGTACAGCCCCAAAGTCCTACCATGGAGCTACCACCTTAGAGCCCCATGGTCTTACAGCTCATTGAGACCACAAGCCATTAGTCATACAGTACAGTATGCCGATTCTTCAACAATGTATGTAAGAATATACTGTAATACTAATGGACTGTAGAACTTTAAAGTAGTCCCAGTCAGAATTTCCATAGTAATTTATGTACTCTCTTTTCCTGTACCACCTGCAAAATAATTACATCCACTCTGTCAAATGGCAATTTTCATTCTCTTGTGTAATAAGTTGACCATACCTGACTGTGCAGCAGGTTTGAAAAGAAGTAACATTAAGAAACTATATCATGTATACAGGTAATTAGCCTAACCTAATACATTATTATCATCTCAGGCATTATACTTTGATGGAGTACTTAAAATGGATAACAAGGTGATTTTAGTAGCACAAGGGGAAAAGAGTAACATTCCAAACCCCATGGAGTAAACCACATCTCATCTTGTCTAATCTTTGGAATACTATCATTGTTAGGCTCATATAAACACAAAAAAGTTTGTAGCAGTCTATTCTGGAAGTTACCATTGAGGGCTATTTTGTGTATGTTTATTTTGTTTCTCGTATCATCACTCATTCACTCCTCATGAAGGTGGTTTGTACTTATGAATAGCAGACTGCAGAAATGCTGTCCCCCAGGCTCTAATTTTCCAATGTTACAGTATTAGTACTACTGCAAAAATTTCAAATTGTAATGAAGGATAGAACAGGTAAACTGAAGTGAAGCTAGCACATCATATTAGGCTTGTCTCAAGTCAAGTTGTTGAGTATTGGGAACTTCCTTGTCAATCATAGTTTTTGGAATTCTTGAAAACTAAACAAAATATGATCTGGTTGTTGTGTGAAGTAATAAGTTTGCTATACTTTATCTTGACACAAATGGTAACTTAAAGTCTATTTGAAGTCCCAGTTGACCTTGCATCTTTTATAGAAAAATTTACTTTTAAAAATTCTGGAAATTCACTTGAATCAGTTTGTTTCAATGAAGAATAGGTTTTATAGAAGTTACAGACTGAACTTGAACATTGAAACGAAAAACCTTTTTCTATTGAGCTTTCTACAGGCCTGGTAAAGTCATGAAAATATGAAGAAATTTAATTCACAGAAAAGTAAGTGAATTTCTCCAACAGTTAAAATTTTATGAAAATGAAGTAGAAGTAGGCTCAACTGGGGCAAATTTTCTGTCTAGTATGTCTCCAAAATTTCTTCAGTATATGCAAGTAAAATTTGACTTAACTGATGTTTTGTTAGTGGCTTGGAATGCATTTTATCAATTGCACAAAAAAAAAAAAAAAAATCAAAGTGTATACTTTTATCAGGGTTTGGTGTGGGAAACTCAGGCAAATAGTACCCTGGACTTCACATTGTTTTTGACCTATTAGAGAGCTGATAGTGAATGCTCTTGCTGATTTTTCTGGACACGAATAGTAATCGAGTTAAAAGTCATATCAAGTTTACCTTTCATTATCGCAGAATAGATTATCATTCGTCCCAGTGGAAATTAAAACCATTGAAGTGCTATAAAAAAAAAGTTGGCTAGTATATTTATCCCTCTTGTATTTTAAAAAATGAAGGTCACAATTACTAGAAGTGTTCTTTTGTAATGATTAGGATGGTACAAATTAACTTTAATATGTTTATTCATGCTAATGCAGTTTTTCTTGTAACTGGTAGGTGCATGCTATTACTGTAAGGGTGCATGCATGGAATATATTTACCTTTAAAAAGTGTAAATATCAGGAGCTCTCATTGGCTATTATTGTGAGGATGCATACATGTAACATATTAAACTTCAATATCGTTAAGAATGTAAATATCAGCACTTGGAGAGAAGCCCTAACCAGCAGAAGATATTAATCTGTTCTTTTTGTCTGAAGTGAAAGCAGTATATATTTAAAGGCTACTGTCATTACCTCAAACACAATTTAGGCTGAAGTTATATTAAATTAGTGAATGCACATTGATTGACAGTAAAAAGGGATAAATTGAAGCTATGCTGGTCAGTGACATGTGTATATAAATGAAATGTGAGATGGAGTGTAGCCCTCATTGTACAGCAGAGCAGAGTGCTCAGAATACAAGAAAATTTAATATTCAAATCACAAACAATAGTTTCCCACCAGAATATGGCCTTGGACAAATAAACTGCAGGCAGGTGCAGTAAAGGGTGGCCATGATGGGTGGTACCCTCTCCTAATGTTCATCGAGATTATAGACAACAGAAGTACAATGGCATTCTGATCCATAAGTATTCATTAAACAACATGTCAGTTGATATTTTGGGACAAAAAGAAAGCACTATTTTGCAGTTTCTGGACAAGCCCCCTTCCCTGGACATTTTCACCCAGGACAGTTCCAGGTTTTTTGGTATGGGAGTAGACTGAGAGGTATCTTTTGAAATTGTCCAATCACGTTATCCTGCATCTAGGAAGTTTCAATCATATTTCATTTTACAGTGGGGGAAGGGGATGCTACAAATTAACCCCTTCCCCAGGGCTCAGATCAGGAGAATTTAAAGTCATGAAGTATCACAGCAAAAGTAATAATAATGTTAGTTATTGTACAGGAATGTCATACTGAGTAATTAATCTAACTAGCCAAGTCACAGCTTCATATTTCAGATGGGAGTCCCACATCTGGTTTTACTTAAGATCTTAGCTTCTCTTGTGGTCCTCAGCAAAATAAGTTCAAACAGGAATTGAATAGGTTGTCTGCATCTTGTTGTTAACCAATTGCATAGCCTCAAAAGGTTTAACAATGTTTGTAAATTCAAAGAATGTGACAGACCTTTGTAATTCTGCTAGAGTTCAATTTGTATAAAGTATCTTGTGAATGCCAATCAATCATAATGTTACATTGTTTGTGAGCATGACCTTACAAACAATAAGTCACCTTATAGCTTATTAACAAGCTGCCAAGTGTTAACTGTGGATCTTAAGTCCATAATTAATGATCTTATTTTGCTGACATAACTCTTCCCAGTCCTATTTCTTTTTATCTCTTCTGAAATAGTTTTTATTTTCCAGTTTCTTTACATGCCATCAACTCTTCCCTGTCATTCTATCTGATATTCTTGTCATCTTCTTCCTGGTTATGGTTCTTTCCTGTTATTGTCCTACAATGGCACAATGCCAGGTAATGTCACCATTATTTTGCTTTCTTATCTTTAACTGACGAGCATAGCTCATTCATATATTTATGGTTGTAACTTTACATTTGTTTTGACAAATGCTGGCAAGTTCCGGGGCATTATTTGAAATAAGCTTAGAATTCTTGGCATCCTTTCATTGTTTCATTTATGTGAGAAGTAATTTAAGTTTTTCAGGGATAAACAATGGAAATGAGAGCTTTGTATCTAAACTGCATTGTCTGTTGTTTCACGAATCATGCAAAGGCATGAATGCAATAAATTCATCGGATTTGGTATCCTTTTAACCAAGAGGACTAATCTTTTTGCTTTGAGTGTTTTTTGGTGCAAGTTTATTTCATATTCAAAAACAATAAATACAAATGAAATTGGGCAATTACTGCATTCCTTAAGGGTTTCCATATTTCTTTTTTTTGTGGAAAAGAACAGTGTTTAGTCTTCTTTTAAGTTTATGATGTTCATGTTCAGTGGTTAATACAGACCCTCATAACTTCCCCCACCCTCCCAACTTCCCAACAATTTACAACAAATCAGCATACTCATTGGTCCTCATTTGATTGCCTCTGCTTATTCAAACTGGACTGAAAAATAAAAGTACTCCTTGAGACAATTCCAACTAAATAAGGAATTTTCAAATTCTAGTATAATTCACTAGTATATTGACAACTTTATCTCTAAAGATAGCTGAAACAGCTTCAAATTTCTTTTTCTGGTTTGCAAAGGGCCATTTAGTTTGGACTTACAGCTATGAGAATGACAAGCCTTCCATGCAGCTTTGTGTGTTAATAACTTAGCATGAAGAACTGTTACAAGGAAAGTTATTTTATCAACAAGCAACTTTCTATGCTAGTGACAAAATGACATAAAAGTAAGTTCATAAACTCCCGATGGATTGTTTTCTGGGGGTTAAGGAGACCCTGAATATTTCATGGTACTGATCTCACCAATGCAAACTGAGGGGCAACTGAATTTTATTTATATTTATCTAGGTGCATACGTGAATACTTTTAGTGTTGGGGTGTCAAGTATTTTGGCAAGTGTGGGACATCTTTGTGAGGGAGGGTGGGGAGAAATGGGTTGACTGCCTCCATCAAGAGGCAGCAATGTTTCCAAAGGGGCTGTGGAATGCCCGATTGGTGTGGCTGCATTTATCTCTGTTACATGGGAGTTGACTATTCCAACGTCGTGAGACTCCCTTAATGCTTATTTTGAGGTACTCTCCTGAAAAGACCCCCCACCCCTACCCTAACTTATGAAAGTTGAACCAAGGTTATCAAGACAAATTCTTTTAATGGAGCTTGCTCCCAAAGAGGTACACAACCACTGCAATTGACCATCAACTGATCAAGTCAAATGTAAGGTTACAGATTTAATACAGTAAAGTAGGCAAACATTATGTCACATCAATCTGTCTCACCTTACATTAAACTAGCCTCTTCACTTATCTGAGACAAAGGTTTCAATTTTAGACCCTGTTAGTCTTAAACTATATCCATAGGCCTATGACAAATCGAACATACTTTCTATTGGTGGTGTTGGAAAATACTGTAAGACTCTCAGTCTAGCTCTGAATCAGTGAATCTAGCATGAACTACAGTACAAAGTTGTATCAATGACAAAGTTGCATCTTCATCAATGAGAAAGCCATGATGCCAACTCAAAATATTTGCAGATGATGTGTGCACACATGTGACTTTCATTTTACTGAAAACATGCAGAAACTTCCTGTTTTTCTTCAGTAGATTATGACAGTTATGCTTTTCCCTCCATTTTTTGTAGACAATGTGTAGACTATTGCTTGGCATGCCTCCAATATCAAGAACATTCATGTTTGTGCAAATACTTTGATCAGCAAGCAAAGAGTGAAATGGTGAGATGAGAACTGTATTTTGGTATACTCATTTACTGAATACAAATGCATAGAAAATAATGAGTCTCCGAAGGCTCTGAAACATTGTCTTGATCAGAATAGCCAGTCCTGTAACTGAAGAATATTTGACCAAGAAAAGGAACTGTGAATGCCCCTTTGCCTCAACATATGGTATTATTGCTCAAGAAGCAACTTCCTTTGTCAGGCCTTGAATTTTTTATTTTCCAGCTGTGCCACAAATCACACTCCTAGTGTGGTAGGTTTACTGTTTGTTAAACTTTAATAGATTTACCTGAGTTCCTATTCTTTATTTAGGTGTGCAAAAAATCACACTTCTCACAGTGGTTTGAGGCGAGTGATTGTGTGCAATGGCACTCGCATGCCTCCAAATTCAAGGCCTGTTTTGCATCATGACATCCTACACTGCATCTTCCCATCAACTTTACTCCTACTGTCTCAACAAAATGTCTGCCAAATTGGCTGGTATGGGGAGTTTCTCAAAAGTACAACTACCTAGATGGAATGGAAATGACTAAAACTTCAAAACAAAATTAGTTTATACCAAATTTATTTACATAGCAAACAAATAAGTAATGTATGACTTTTTGGCTGTTTTCTTAGAATGTTATTGCAGGGCATACCACTTAATGACTGGACATAGGAATGACTGATCTGATCTCCCCACCCCCAATCCCCCCTCACATGTCTTTAACTGTCAATCCACCATCTTGATGACATTAATGGTTTGTTCATGAATGTAATAAAACTTTACTGAAAGTCAAATATGACCAGAAGATGTGGAGTATGCCCTTACAAAAAAAGGTGTGTCAACCTGTGTCTGTTACCACAGTTGATCACACGTAAAAAACAAAAGAAATCACGCGTGTTCATGGGTGGAAACCTGTGTATTTGGAATGCTCTGCTTTCCTGCCTTTGATTTTAAGCAACAGGTTTGCTTCAGAATTCTTTGTTAAGATTGGTTTTAACTGCCACATGTTTTGCACATTAAACCTGTGAAAACCTGAGGCAAAGTGTGGCAACTGGTCAACCCGTGAAAATTCCAAAGGAAAACACAGGTTTTCACACAAAAATCTGTGATAACCCATGGCAGAAACGTGAAAACCTGAGGATTTGGAAGAAATTACCACAAATTTTTTTGTAAGGGTGTCAAGGTTAAAATTCACACCTGTTTAAGTGACCTATACAAAAGTACTGCCCAATGAAGGATTTGTGTCCATAATTTGCAAAATTTACTTTTAATACTATTCACATCAAATCTTTCAGGGCTTCCTAATGCAAGGAGGGTCTGTCAATGATCAGGGCTTATAATTAAAGAGGAGTATTCTTCACAGGTTCCCAGATAATCCTCCCCCCTTCCCAAACCTCATACTTTGATACCATATATTGTAATATTAAGAGTTAAGGTGAGTTCACACCAAATCTGCTGCATTTTGCAGACAGGAAAGGCAAAGCAAATGTTTTGGACATATTTCTATGGAACATTCACACAGAAATTCTGTTGTGAAAAAAAGTTTGTGGGTGAACAGTTCAATTGAAATAGGTACAAGCCATTTGCTTTTCTGCTTCTGCCTGCAAAATGGAGCAGATTTTGGTTTTGGTGTGAACACACCTTTCTAAAACACTAGTATCATATAATGGTATTATATGAAAAGTATATTTAAGTAAATATAAACAAAACTCCTTTTGACAATTTGTATTGTAGGAAAGCATACCCAATGCCTTTCTGCAGAATACGACAGATGTCAAACACCACTGTGAGCCACACAAGACTTTGACCATTGCACAAAGCTATACTTGGCTAAGCTTGGTGGTATTAAATGAAAAATCTATGTCCTTGGAATTTTGATGATCAAATTAATCTCTTTACCACACAAGTCAGGTGCAAATCCATTGGACATTAGTAATAAAAAACAGTTCAAATCAGACTTTGAATTCATTCATGTCCTCTGATCATGCCAGAATTTTCAAGGAAATCAGAAAAACTGAGTGGCATTAAATGTCCAGGGTCTGCTATAACTGCAAAAATTGTAAATTGGAATACAAAATCAAAAATGCATAGCAGTTTTGCTATACAAAACAAAATATCATTAAGGTGGCCTCTGTTAATGCCCCAGTATAAAGCCATGTAAAGTTACTGTAGGAACAACTGTAACACATGGCAATTTTTTGAGCAGCCTAATAAGCACCACAGCAAGAACTTGATAATTCAAACATAACATACCCTTCTTTTTCTGCCCTTAACAATTTATGATCTGCTACTGTAATTCACAATATGCAATGATGAAATGACAGCAGTATGGATCCTGGACAACTCCCCACCCCCCTCATCATCCACAATTCCAACCCTGACAACCCCCATTCGTAATAATTCCCACCATACAACTACCCCAAACAACTCCCACCATGCAACTACTCTGAATAATTCCCACCATGCAACTACCCTGAACAACTCCCACCATGCAACTACCCTGAACAACTCCCACCATACAACTACCCTGAACAACTCCTACCATGCAACTACTCTGAATAATTCCTACCATGCAACTACCCTAGAACAACTTCCACCGCACAACTGCCCTGAGCAATTCCCACAGCGCAACTACAGTACCCTGAAAACTCCCACCACACAACTACCCTGATCAACTCACACCACGCAACTACTCTGAACAATTCCCACCACACAACTACTGTGCCCTAAATAATTCCCACTATGCATCTACCCCGAATAATTCCCACCCACGACTATTCCAAATTTTCTGGTGGGAGAAGTTGTTTTAGAGGTAACTGCCATGGATGGCACAAGTCACGATCTGTCTTACAGTTACTCTATGGTAACTGCCATACAGTATGAAGAACTCTGCGACACAAGGCCACATAAACTACTCACAACACTGTCAAGCACTTAACTGCCTAAGCTAGACTATAGTAGATAATTGATTACAGTCTAATACTAATAAGTCACACATTTAAGAAAGATCTTATTGTGTATGCCCCCTCTCCAATGTATAGCATATTTCTTTTAATATTAAAGACGCATGAAAATAACCATAGCCCCTTTTGTACCCTGCAAAAAATCCAGCCTCCTTGGTACATATACATACATGATACTACCTAAATATTCTTTGTGTATGCTGCTATTTGAATGCTCCATGAAGGAGTTTAAATACACAGCAACACATGACCCTCTTCATGAATGGCGATCAGCTTGTAATCCATTGCATAATTAGGGACAATGAGCTACTGTGCCTCTTGCCAACTCTGCAACAAAGAATTGGCAAGTCCCTTCTTAACAACATTTGTGCAAACTAATCTTCACTGCAACAGAAAATTCCAACGGGTATTTCCTAAACAAAGCAAACGCTTTGCCCCTTATTTGCATACTTGTATGTGGTTACTACTGCAGCCATTAACTCTACTGTTGTGATGTTTGACTTTGTCACACTTGATCCATAAATTGCTTTACTGTTACTTCATGCTACGTACCACATAGATTTGTAGGAAAAGAAAATTGCACAATCATCTGAGTCACGTTTTATGCTTATGATGCTATAATAAATTAGTAAAGGTTTCAAGGCAACAACAGAAATACTGTATCACATTGTAAGAGCACTAGTACAAAAATTCTCCAGTGTTGAGCAACTCAACAAAGAGGTAGTTTAATCAGCTTTTTTTCATATAAACTGAATCATAGTTGTAAGAGTCAAGCTCCAGGAACTGTTGGTAAATATACATAAGAATGTACTGTACCTCGATAACTACAGAAACTACACACTATATATTTGTTGGCTTTGAAGTACCCTAACAGTGCTTAAGCTGTAGGCTTCTAACTTTAACATACTGTATGTAGAAGCTGCATCCTCTCCTACAGAACTTATTCCCAGTAAGTTTCCGTGATTGCCAGGAGTACACCACTCTTCACACAAAATATTATCCACCAATAGTAACACTGCAAACAAGCATTGTTTGTCTAAACTTTGTTTTTCAACATCTTGATTGGTTTTAATTGGTTGCTGTCATCAAATTACTGCCTTTGAGGTAAGCATTTGGAAGTCCATTTTTCAAGTCACTTTAATAAAGCAGATGAAAGATCCAACAAATTCCCATGAGAGAAAGGAAGACACAATTTTGAACAAAACATGTCTCTATTTGGTTCTCAGTAACACACTAGAATTCAATCTTGCTCTGCCTTTTTTAAATTTAAGTTTTAAGTGTTTCTTCTCCACTTATTCTCAGAAGTCTAAATCTGTTCTAAACTCATGCCTCAAGTAATCATCAACCATGAGATTGGCTCGCTTGTATTCCCCAACTCTCCTCTCAAAAAAGTTGGACTTCCCTTCCAGTGAAATGAATTCCATGAAATCAAATGGGTTTTTTGCATTGTACACCTAGAAAGAAAAACAAAAAATATACAAGTCATCACTTTCAGTGATAATGCTGCTATTGCTCTTATTCTCATGTCGGACTTGACTGTGTTCTTCCTCCTAAAGGTCCCTCATTCATTTGCAGACATTCAAAATTAGACCAACATGGCACTAACATACCTACCAAATATGGTTTCCAAATGAACCTGACATTTCCTTCTTTGCCTTTTAACAAATTCTTTTGACCAAATTTACATTACACTCTGCTTACATACAAAAATCATTTTGTTTAATCACTATGAAAAGATGTTGGCAATTTCCACTTTTTATGTTATACTGTACCTCCTACTCCTGCATTTTAAGGAGTATATATTAAAATCAAATGATACCATGCAAGTCTTACTACAGAATTCATATCAAACATGCAACACATTAGATCTATATAACATGACAACCGACAAGTTCCTACCATATCAGTGTTCTCCACTACCCGTTTTGTCCAGGCGCGAATTCTTGATGATATATTGAATTCAAATTTACCACTTAAAGTACTGTAGCACCATGATTTTGCATCTAGCCCGCCTTACATGAGCAAAAAGTTTTGTCCAAGCGGGCTACCCGGACAAAATCTGAAGAACATGCATCAGCGCCTGGTCTTAAAGTTGCAGCCCGCACGCTGCGCGGACAAAAAATGTTGCTTTCACTTCTTTTGGAAACGTTGCAAAAAGAGTTAGACACTTTCCGTCTCCCTGGAAGTTAAATATTTGATTTTAAAAATACAGTCATGAAAAAAACATGATTTTGATTGCTGGTTCCCTCATATAGGCTACTATTGTTTATAAACTGTAGCTTTGAATACTCAAGCACGAGTATGGCACTTGCAATTTGTCACTCGACAACTTCCAAGTTTGCTGTCTTTACCCTTTACCCAAATAGCAGACGGCACCGTAAAGCTCTTTAAAAATTGCTACTGCCGAGGTCCAAATTTCACAAAATATGAGTAAACATGGGAATGGTAAATGTAGTCTAAAAATTTAATGTTCATGTACTTCACATGTACTTCAAACATTGTGGTTCTGAATTACCCCAAAGACTGAAAAAAATTCATTACAGCAAGTAACATGAAAAAGTTTTCAAATATGAATTCTTGATGATATATTGAATTCAAATTTACCACTAAATGTAGCACCATTTTGCATCTAGCCCGTCTTACATGAGCAAAAAGTTATCCAAAGAGGAGGAGGACACCCCTCCCTTTAACCCCCCCCCCCCATCCATGACAATGATCCGTGTCATCTGCCAGATCAGAGACAAGCACCCAGACAAAATTGTGACCTGTGGAGAACACTGCATATGTGTGTCAAACAACCACCCCACATCCGACTTGCAGCCAGATGGGTGGGGGTTCGAATCCTGGCCGGGTCATACCAAAGACTTTAAAAATGGAACCTACTGTAGGGGTAACAAGCCAGTCAGCCACAACTGGAAAAATGGCCGTGGCCGGCCTTACTTAAACCAATTAGTTAGAAACTGAGCTGTAAAACCTCATCTAACTAACCCACACAAACCTTATACAGTAGATGAAAATACAATGCTGCTTCTGATATTGTAGCCAAAAGACACACACAGTTCAAACTGTTATGCTTACCTTTTGACAGCTAAGTTCTGTGAGTAGCCTATCAGCAACAAATTCAATATACTGAGCCATGAGGTCTGCATTCATTCCAATTAAGCCCACTGGCACAGCCTGGCAGAGAAACTCCTTCTCAATCTTCACAGCTTCACATATAATATCCTGGATACACTCCTTTGACGGTTTGTGCTTGATGTACTTGAACAGAAGACATGCAAAGTCACAATGTAATCCTTCATCCCTAGATATGAGTTCATTGGAGTATGTTAATCCTGGAAGTAACCCTCTGGCATGATGGGAAAAAAAAAGATGATGTGGATAATTCCACATTTTTCCTCCAAAAACTTACTGCTTTGAGGGTGAATGTATGCAACTGATAGGAGTTAGTTAAAGGGACTTGAATGCAAACATAATTTTTAGACCATGACTGCTTGGGGCTCTGAACACAGCTGGGACACTGAACTACATGCCATGTACTTGTAAAAACATTCTTCTTTATCCTTGTTAACTTCATAAACAACCAACCTTTTCTTCATCCAAAAGATAGCAGCAAAAGAGCCTGAGAAGAAGATACCCTCAACGGATGCAAACGCAATGAGACGCTCTGCAAATGATGCTTGAGAACTGGAAATCCATTTTATAGCCCAATCAGCCTTCTTCTTTACACATGGCACTATGGATAGACAATGAACACACATCAAATAACCAGATGAGTGATTCATTCTGAAAGAGTTGCTACTGAAGTGTAAATGAGAGCCTCTTATTTGATGCTGTGTGATAAAGCTTTGTTCTTTACTGTATGTACACTTTTAGTTATTTATGTTGCAAGCAAGCATTCTAGAAATTATTCACTTTAATGTAACCATCTCACTGTTTGATACTGGCAACATAGACCATTCATGTCTTTGCTAGATTACTTTCAATCACTCTTTTGATCCAACAGTCCTGAGAATTCTTTTTGTGACAGTCATGTGGGGTGTATTAGCAGCTTACCATTTCACGAAAATAGGAAATTCAGGGGCTGTAAATGTTCACATGCATCTTTGGACAAAGATAAATTGTGACATAGAAGTATAGCTGAGAACATTTTAGTAAGTAATACATGGTGTACACAATTTAAACATTACTGTATAAATCAGCTATGTGATACAAGGTCTTTAAAATATGGGATGTGACTACCACATGGGAGGTAACTACAGTACCATTGGTACCAAGATGATGGTAGCAAGCAAAACTGACCAAGTTAACTGATCCACCCAAAGGTGCTTCAGACTGCCCTGCAACCAACTTTGTTGGTTAGGCATTGTTTTTTATGCCTATGCTGAGTAGGAGGAAAGACTAAAGAAAAGTTTAAAGAAAGCCCTCGTAACAGGATTCAAAAACATACACAACTTAGTAAACAAACTGGTATGTTCAGTTTAATTTTGGACAAGTGGGTTATGAGTGAATGTTGAGCATAAATAAAGTGTTGTTCAAAGTTTACTGCAAACATTGCACAAATCTTGACAAATTGTAAGAAAATAAGTTATGAATTTATTTTCCATACTCACTTGTTTCAATAGCCCTAAATAGTTTCTGCTTTTCTTGGGAATCCTTTATATATGTCTCAATCAATAAGCTGTACATTTCAGAATGAACATTCTGCAAAAAGACATGGTTGAAAATATACAAATAAAAAAAATCATGCAATATCTAAATATTTATCTCAAATATACAGGAGAATTGTGGAACTTCTGAGAGCAACCTTATGGGTTTAGCGTTAATCAGCTACTGTACTGTATCACCTATCTTCAGACAATGAAAGTGAGTGGTCAGACTTTAAAAACTATTTGATCATTAAATTATTTCAAGCTACATGTAACACAATCAAGACTCCACTAGGTTCCTGTAAATGTGTGCAAACACAACTTATTTAATTGCTCTGTCCATCTGCACTGTATTGTAAACATTTGTTGTTACTTTATGTACTTCTATTATTTCACTACCTTCATACTGTACCTCAGCAAAAATTACAGTAACTGCAGTATTGACCAAAGCAAATCATACGAGTAAACTTATATTGTGGCTGATCTTAAGTCTTAGAACTTGTGACAGTACTGACAGCTAAGATGGTCCTTCCTTAACCCCTCCTACACACATGGCCAAGGAAGACACGTTGCCATATCTCTCTCGAGCAGTGGCATTCCTGCTATGCGCTCTCAGGGGGAGAAGCCCCCGGCACCCAGGCTAGGGGAGCATCCGGCGGTTCTGGAACCCACGATGATACTTTGTTTGCAATGGACTTTGGAAGTGGAAACCTTTCCTCACCTGGGCCTGGCACAAGATTACACTTTTGGCCATAACTATTGAAATTTTGAGAAGACATCAAGCTGTCTCATCATAACTAAATTATGTATTAGTACTGGTATGGAAATATCCCCTGCATTATGTGCAAGTCATTTGTACAGGGGGAACCCAACCCATTCTTGACCAGGGCACCTGGAACCAAAGTCATGCCACTGTTCTCAAGCTCTCCCTACATATAATGACTACTAACAAGTTAGATACAGTCTTTATTGAAGGGCCTCACCACTATCTCCCATCATCTTCCTCTCCCTCTCACCCCCTATTGCCCCCTCTTCCTCTGCCCATCCCCATCTCTCCCTCCACCTGTCCTCATCCCCTCATGTCTACCTCTTCTCTCCTTTCCCCACCCTTGTTCATCTTTCACTGTTCCTTACCCCTCCCTAGAGCCTACTACAAACTTAGTAATGAACTTTCCAAGTGAAATATCAGCATCACTAAGACATACTGCAAAGCCCTCTACCAACTTTGCATGTGTCCTTCTAGACCTCAGATTTCATCACAGCAAAACAACATACTCTTCAGCTTGTTAACAAAACTTGATCACAGACTAAACTGTCCATTACCAAAAGAAAACAAATAAAATAGTCAGAAGAGCTGTACCTCCATGGCAATTTGAAATCCATAAAAACATCTGGCTTCTGTGATCTGTATTTCTTGACTAAATCTCTCCACCAAATTCTCGTTGACAATACCATCACTTGCAGCAAAGAATGCAAGAATATGAGACAGGAAGTGAACTTCTCCAGGCTAGGAAACAAAACAAAGACATTTACCTTTCCTTTATTTACCTGAACAGTTGGAAGAGGAAAAATTATGTTATTGTTCCAAGTGATTTAACTTTTCAGACTGAATTACAAACCAGGATTTTAACCTACCTAGTGGTGCACAACTTACAGTAATATTCTTAAAGGTTGTACAATTTCTAACAAGACCATTACTAACAATATGTAATGCACAAACATTTACACTTAGTCCTGCACATACAGTATGTAAGCTATATCTAAACACATAATGTTGCATATTTAAGGTACAGCACATTCAGTACTTTTATTCAGTAGTGACTACACCGCATCATAGTGTGCAGTGTATGTAAGGTCTCAATAACATGTAAAAGTACTGAATATTTACCTTTAAACTGTTCCAGTCTGAGAGATCTTTCCCCAAGTCAACTTCTTCACATGTCCAGAAAGATGCTGTCAACAAATCCAATACATTTAAGGATAGTAAAAAGTTTTCAAACAGCCAAGTTTGGTACTGACTGTTAGCAAATAGTGACTTACAATCTACTTACAATTTTCACACAAATGTCATATAAACATTATACTGTAGTTAAATACCAGCAGTTGCCACAAAATATACCACAATGACTTGAGTTGTTGCTACAGAGGTCATGTACAGTAGTGGCCAATGATCAGATAACCATTATAAGTGGTTTTCCATAAAGTAATGACAGTCTGGACCAAAGGCTGGACATGGGGCCAGCTTAATGGTATTGAGACCTGGGCCATTACATTGTTTTACAGTACTTTTACTACAGTAAGACCAATGCTGACACATCGTACAAATGCTTCACATATGTACAAGGTAATAGGCCTACAAAGTTTGGCACAATGGGTTTAAATTGCAAAGTAATGTAGTTTCATTGCTACAAAGTTTTTTCACAGTACGTTACAGGCCAAGTCTCAGTCAACTTGTCAAGTCTGGGTATAGGAGCTACTGAACATGATTTTAATTTAGATGATAAGGAATTTTCACTTAACTTTTCGCTAGCAATGTTAACAGTTTTAAACTGTATACACTGCACACAGATTACTGTATATACAGTACTTGAGCAACAAGACTGTACGAACAAGATTTGTAATGGGCCAATTCAGTGCTGTAAATAAACCATGCACTGCTATACAAAACTACTGTATACATGCACAGTTTTGTAGTTTGTCTTCCAATGAAACACACTTATCATTAAGGCATACTTAAACAATAATTTATGAAGCACTTTCAAAAACACATTTTCTAATTACTGATACAATACACTTTTTACTGTAACTTTCAATGAACCAGAAAATTTACTCACCTTGAGCTTTCTTGTAGAATGACCAGATGTCATTGTATTGAATTGGAAAGACAACAAATCGTTTAAGGTTGGGCTGAAGTAGAGGCTCCTCTATGTCAAAATTCCTGTCACAATTATTTGTTTCTTCACATGAATTTTGTTTGCAGTCCCTCTCAACAGAACTTTCCAGCCTGCTACAGCATTCGTTGTGCAAAAGTTTTGTTGAATTATTGATGGTAGAGCAGGAAACGATGGAGTTTATGCTTTGTTCTGCTTGGCATTTAAGGCAAGTTTGTGGCTCACATAGAGGTATATGATTTAATTGCTTACACTGACACTGTAAAAATGGGGAGTCAGATGTATGTCCATATGGATGCAACTTTGAACAAGACTGTGTTTCTGCCTCTACAAAAGATTCCTCCTTTGATGTAATTCCATTGAAGACTGCCATACTTTCTGATGGTAGTCTATCTTCTGGATACATTCTGATGTTGCACTACTCTTGGTCTGAAGAATAAAAGAATTTTACTGTATGATTATGAGAACTTTCTTTTTTACTTCGCTTGCTATGATTTGGGGTCCATACAACAATACTTTTAGGATATTTTTCTGCAGCATTTCATAAGGGCCTTACATGCATCATAAAAAAGTTATGGTCCAAACGTGTGACATAGCAACAGTCCCTTTCAAACAGAGACCTAATTTTGTGACTTGGTTACTGTTCTTCTTCTTCTTTCGGAGTATGGTGACACATCAACATTGACAATTCTTCACCACGCATGCGTCGAGGGTATCA